>OY882859.1:193474345-193689345 GCA_963693515.1 Pipistrellus nathusii | reverse complement strand
CAGGAGCTTTGCATCTTCGAACACAATGCAGAGCCTGGGGTAGCGGGAAGCTCTGGGTCAGTTTTGGAAGCATAAACAGCAGTGTTGATGATTGTAATCTCTGGACGAGATATAGTTCTCCATTTAGAGCATTTTACAAGTCATCAATATTTTTATAGTTTTCACTTGGGCTTTCAAATCTTTCATCCAATGTAGCCCTAAATAGTCTATGTATTTTGATTCTATTGAAAATGCTATTCTTTAAACTTTATTTCCTAGTGTTTTTGATGGCTCACAGAAATATAACTTTTGTATTTTGACCTTGTATCCTGTAATCTTGATAAATGATATTAATTCTAGTATTTTTTTTTTTTAATTCCTTAGATGCTTCTATGTAGACCATTGGGTCAGCAAATAGACAATTTACTTCTTCCCTTCAATCTTATGCCTTTATTATTATTTAATACCTTGGACCTCTAGTACAAGACAGTCTGCCCTTGTTCCCTGTTTTAGGGTGAAAGAAGTAAGCTTTTCACCAGTAAATATGCTGTTAGCTATAGGTGTTCTACAGTTGCCCTTTATCCAGTTAAGGAAGTTTCCTAGTTTGGTGATAGTTTTTAAAAATTATTAATACATGTTGCATCTCATTGATTTTTTTTAGTGATCGTTTGATTTTTTTCCTTTTAGTGTGTATATACATTTTGGGGGGATACCCTGTATTTAATATATATAAGACCTTTCCAATTTTCCATTTCTTTTTGAGTCAGCTATGAGAATTTGTGTCTTTCAAGGACTTTTTCCGGTTCATCTTAAGATGTGGAATTTATTGGTATGAAATTATTTCAATATTTTCTCATTATCCTTTTAATATCTAAAGAGCCTGTGGATGGTTTATTCATGTCTAATATTAGTTATTTGTCTTTTCTTCTTCATTAGTAATGCCAGTTTAACAATTTTTCTCATCTTTTCAAAGAACCAGCTTGTGACTTTGTTATTTTTTCTGGTGTTTATTGCTGCTCTTTTCTTTTTCTTTTCTTTTTTTTTTTAATGTATTTTATTGATTTTGTACAGAGAGGAAGGGAGAGAGATAGAGAGTTAGAAACATCGATGAGAGTCATCGATCAGCTGCCTCTTGCACACCCCCTACTGGGGATATGCCCGCAACCAAGGTACATGCCCTTGACCGGAATCGAACCTGGGACCCTTCAGTCCCCAAGCCGATGCTCTATCCATTGAGCCAAACCAGTCTCGGCTATTGCTGCTCTTTTCCTAGCTTCTTTGGTTTTGAACAACTGGTTTTGAACTCAACTGTCTTTTCTACTTGCATTTAAATTTATAAATTTCCCCCTAAAGTGATCTGTTGCTCAGTTATTGAATTATTGTGATCTACAGGAATGTAATCCCATTGTGACTTGAGAGCAGACTTTGTGTGATCGAATCCTTTCCGATGTGCTGAGATGGAGGCTGCGGCTGATGAACAGGCTTGAGGAGTCACCGTCACAGGGGGATGGGCCTCTCGGGGTGAGGGTGCCCTCGGAGCTCAGGCCGCTGGAGCAGAGTGTGAGCGTGAGGCCCAGAGTCAGCATGGAGGCTGGGAGGGGGGCAAGGAGGCGAGAGTGCCAACCATTGGGAAGGGTGGTGCCATGACTCCTCCCAGGAGGTGTTCTGGAGAGAGATGAAGGTGTTTTTGGTTGTAACCATCACTGGGAGTCAGTGGTGACAGCCAGGGGGCTGAGCCGGGTACCAGGTAATTCTGGAGGGAGGACCGGCCCCTGGCCCCTGAGACTCTCCAAGTCCCGCCAAGCTCAGCCTGAGCATCAGTGCTGCGGGCCCCGGTGCAGGCAGCATCACCTGTAAAACTGTCTAGCAGCTAAGTTACAAAGGTAAAAAGAAGCAAGTAAAGTTCTTTGGGTGATGTGTTTTATTTAATCCGGTATATCCAAAGTATTATTTCAACATACAATCAATATAAACATTCTTAATGAGATTTATTACTTATTCTTTTAATAATCGTCAGTCCAGCCTTAGCCTATTTGGTTCCATGAATAGAGTGTCGGCCTGTGGACTGAAGGGTCCCAGGTTCGATTCCAGTCAAGGGCACATGCCTGGGCTGTGGGCTCGATCCCCAGCAGAGGCAGCCGATCAATGATTCTCATCACTGATGTGTCTCTCTCTCTCTCTCTCTCTCTCTCTCTCTCTCTCTCTCTCTCTCTCTCTCTCTCTCTCTCTCTCTCCTCCCTTGCTCTCTGAAACCAATAAAAATATATATTTAAAACAAATGTTCCTTATTGAGGAAAAATTCTCTCCTTCAATGCGTACTGCTGGCTACTGTATAACTTCCTAACATAAATTAAAAAATAATTGTCAGTCCAGTGGACAACACCCAGAGCAGCCACCTGGCACGTGGCAGTGGCCGTGGCCGCTGAGCAGGACGGGCAGGCGGGGCCTCGCTTCACTGCTGGGCTGTGCGAGCACCACGCCTCCTGGGCTCTGCTGTGCGTGGGTTTCCAGGAACGTGCTGCGGCGCACACGGCGGCCGAGGGCCGACTGCGCTTTGCTTTTTCTGGAGCTTCACCAGGGGGAGCCACGTTTGGGGAAGTGAGGTCACCCACAGCACCCCGCTTCCGCGGTCTGAGTCCCAACGCAGCCCACGCCCCGCCAGCGCCGCCGGCGGCTTCAGGTCCTGGTGATCCTGCCTGTGGGGCAGGCTCCACGCTGTTCCCTCCCGGGTCCTCTGGTTTCCCGCCTCCAAACGTATGACCTTACCACACATCCCTTTTACTTCCTCCGTGGATTAGAGCTGAGCATTGTGTCGATTTTTCAAAAACGAGGAGTGTAGGTAGGTTGTATATGTATACATTTCTTTTTTAATATATTTCATTGATATTTTTTACCAAGAAGAAGGGAGAGGGATAGAGAGTTAGGAACATCGATGAGAGAGAAACATCGATCAGCTGCCTCCTGCACACTCCCTACTGGGGATGTGGCCGCAACCGAGGTACATGCCCCCGACCGACCGGATCAAACCTGGGACCGCTCAGTTCAGAGGCCGGCGCTCTATCCACTGAACCACACCGGCCAGGGCTGTATACATGTCTTGCCAGGTTACTATAGGAAATATTGAGCAGATCCAGCTAGTACTAAACTATTGCTAGTCATGAAAATAGTGGCTATAAGTAAGAATATAAAACTGCTTGTGATAAGAAGGAACGTGGGGTCCACAGTAGAGAAGGGCCCTCGGGAGGTTCCGCCCTCCTGCCCGGACGCGAATGCAGCCAGAGCTGGTCTCCGCCATGCGGGTGGGGAGGCCCAGGAGGCTGCTTTATCTGAAGGTCACACCGGACCCCTCCGATGGGACCAAGCTCAGTGACGCCACCAGGTGAGCCTCAGGAGCTTTTCTCGGGAGAGGCTGGCCTGCAGAACCGCCTGGTGAATGCCGCCAGCCAAACACTCACCATGAAGTACCAGCCTCCTTCCGTCCGCTCACCTGGGACCCCCTTCCTGCTCCCAATCTACTGACCCATCTGGTATCCCTCCGGGCGGCCAGGCCGTGTGGTCACCGGAATGCGGAGCGTTAGACAGTGAGGTCTCTGTTTGTGCGGGAACGCGCTCCGGGGAAAACAGGTTCATGCTTTTACAACTTTCTCAGCGGAGAGACCACCCAGTGACAGCCAGCACAGACGTAGTGACGAGTCCGATCCAACGGAACTGTTGTTGGGGGTTCCAAACTCCGTGCAGAAATTCCCAGGCCTTTCTCCCTGGCTTTTAGGCGTCTTTTTCCCTAAGGGGATCTCACGGCCACCGAGGGGGTGTCGGCTGCAGCAGGCACCTCGGCCCTGGCACAGTCGGGCACATGCCCTGAGCTGTGGGGTGAGCAGGAGGTAGCCGATCAATGATTCTCTCTCATCGCTGATGTTTCTATCTCCCCCTTTCCCTTCCTCTCTGGAATCAATAAAAATATATATTTGAAAAAATAAATGTGGGTTGAGCTCATTTAGGTATGAACCTCATCTCCTTTTCTTTCTTTTTAAAAATATTTCTATTGATTTCAGAGAGAGAAGCATCGATGATGAGAGAGAATCATTGGTCGGCTGCCCCCTGTAAGGCATGCCACACACTGGGGATGGAGCCCGGAACCTGGGCCTGTGTCCTACCCAGGAATCGAACCGTGACCTCCTAGTTCATAGGCCAACACTCAACCACTGAGCCACACGGGCCGAGCTGAACCTCCCCCCCCCCGGGCTACGGCCGAGGGTCAGTGATGTCCTCGTTCTCCCCGGCTGCTGCCCCTCCGCTCAGCACGCACGGGGCACCGCTCGGTGCCAGCCCCGCACGCGCACAGAGCTCACATGCTCTGGGCGCCTGGGCCCAGGCGTGGGCCAGGGCTCGCTCGTGCCCACGGATGTCGGCTCCGTGTCCGCGGTGGGAGCTGGAGAGCTGTCCGAGGGCAGCATCCTCCGGGCGCGGCTCCACTCAGTGCAGGCAGGCCCGCTGCCGGCTCCCTCCTCCGTGATGGCGTGCCGGTCCCGCTGTGGCCTGGTCCCACCGCGGCTGGGGAGCGGGGACCGTGCAGGCGCTGCAGGGGCTCCCGTGCAGATCAGGCTGAGGCTGCCGTGTCCCACGTGGCTCTCCTGTCCTCACGGGAGCCCGGTGCCGCCGAGTGTCGGGGGCTGAGGTCGGGGCCAGGGTGGCTTCGGCCGCCGATGGAGTGTCGGGGGCTGAGGTCGGGGCCAGCGTGGCTTCAGCCGTCAAAGGGGCGGCTTCCCGTCCTCCCAGCCTGCGGGTTCCCACGGCGGAGCCGCTCCTGCTGGGGCTGGTGGACCTGCTGGAACCACGTGGCCTGGCGCCTCGTTGGTGCCGTTTCTTTGGCCTTTTCTCCCCCGTTGCTCCCAGAGCCCCGTCTGTCCTCAGGAAACAGACCTTTATCCGAGTTCCTCTCCACTTTATTAAAGCTTGCAGATCTATTGGCAGGAAACATACTTAATTTTATATTATAATTTTTTTCTTTATTTTTGTTTGTTTGCTGTAGTTTTATTTTTTAAGTATATATATATTATTGATTTTTTTACAGAGAGGGACAGAGAGTTAGAAACACAGATGAGAAACACCAGCTGCCTCCTGCACACCCCACATCAGGGATGTGCCCACAACCAAGGTACATGCCCTTGACCGGAATCGAACCTGGAACCCTTCTGTCTGCAGGCCGACGTTCTATCCGGTTAGGGCGTAAATAGCTTTATTGTTTCCCTTGGGTCCAAGGCTTGGGGGAGGGCCCAGGGGGGTTAACGGGCTGCCTCCTGGCTGCAGGGAGAGGCCAGGCAGGGGCCCAGCCCGCAGCCCGTGGAGGGGACCAGGTGTGGCCCATCTTCTCCCTGAGCTTCCCCTGCCCAGCGGGGAGGGCTCTGCAGGGAGTCCCGGAGTGGGGGTCGGGGCGGGCAAGCCCAGGCTGCAGGTCCACAGGGGCCTGGCCAGGTCTCCAGGGCCACGCGGCTCCCGAGTGTCACCCCCTCCTCTGGGGAGGCCTCTTCAAGCCCCGCTGGGCTCGCATCCTCTAGAGACTTACACCTTGGCCAGCTCTGGGGGAAGCGGCCCACGCCCTCCGGAGCTCGCAGGCCGGGGGGACAGACGCCCAGAGCCAGGCAGGTGCAGAGGCTGCAGGTGCTGCCGGCCAGGCAGTGGGCCTCCCCCTCGGGGGGAAGGAGGGTCATTCTGACGAATCTGGGAGCTCGTGGCTGGTTGCAATCAGGAGTGAAGGTAAGACACGGTGTTGGCTGGTCTCAGGCGGAGAAAATCCAAGATGGTTCCGAAAGTGGTGGCTAGGAGAGACTGAGGCTGGCAGAAGGGGCGTCCTGAATCTGTTCTGTCTGAACACTGCTAAACAGTGACGGACCCGGGACACCGAGGGCACTCTGTTATAATTCCCACCCGGCTCCTTCTCACCCAACATTGCCCCAGGGTTACGTATTTCTTTTTGTTTGTAGTTGTTTGTAATCTTTATTGTTGAGATTATTACAGATGTCCCTCTTCTCCCCCCCCCCCCCCTAGCCCCCATCCACCTGATCCCGCCCAGCCCCAGGCCTTCGCCAACCTATTATCTGTGTCCATAGGTAACGCAGACATGCATAGAAGATCTTTGTTTAATCTCTTCCCGTCCCCATCCCCTACCCCCACTCCCACCCCCTTCCCTGAGAATCATCAGTCTGTTCCATTTCCATGCCTCCGATTCTATTTTATTCACCAGCTTATTCTGTTCATTAGACTTATTCATTTATTTTGATTTTTAGATTCAATTGTTGATAGGCATGTATTTGTTGCCATTTTGTTCATATTTTTTGCCCTTTCCTTCTTCCTCCTCCTTTTTTTAAAAAATTGATTTCAGAGAGGAAGGGAGAGAGAAACATCAATGATGAGGAGGGTTTGTAAACTGGATGAAGCAGGTTCTTAGGGAATCACCGGGACGGAGCAAACAGAAATGGCTGCCCGTCAGCCTACGAGGGGGGAGGTCCCAGAAAGGAACAATTAACCCTGAGAGCACTTCCCTCTGGGAGAAAGCCGCTCCGGAATTCTTGACCTGATGTCAGACAAACCAGTTCCTCCTCGTATGTGTCCGTGTTCCTGAGCCTCACGCTGGAGCTGGAGCTGGAGCTGGAGCTGGAGCGCAGAGGAAGTGGGACCTTGTAAGTTCAGTTTGTGGTGCCGGCCTTTTACGAGGAACAGCTGGGCCTCCAGCAGCCTCTGTGTCACTGAGCCCCAATCGCACTGGTTTTTACAGCCCGTAGTTCTTTACTGCCCTTAGGGATTTCTCTTCCCAGCTCTGGACAATGGGCTGGGGTCTGGTGTGGGGCTGGGACCCCTCTGGGCTGGCGTCCACAGAGATGGTCTCCCTCCCAATTAAGAAAGTGGCACACCTGGGTGCTGGACCAGCCAGTTCCGTGCCTCCTGCCTCCTGCCAGTCTCAGTGTGCTTTCTTCTTTACTTCTCTGGCTGAAGGACTTCCGTTCAGCTGGCTCTCCAGTGGTTCTGGATGGTGGTTCTGTATTTTAGTTGTAATTCTGATGTGGTTGTGAGAGGCAGCGATATAGGTGTTTACCTACGGCACCATCTTCCTGTGTTTTGTTTTCTATTAAAGATCTTTCAATTGAATTAGTCTTTTCAAAGTACCAACTGATGGACTTATACATTTTCCTATAGTGTTTCTGCTTTCAAATGAATTCCTGCTTTTATCATTCTTTTCTAATTATTTTGTTTCATAAGACATTTAAACGTCAAACTCATTGTCATTCTCTCTGATGTAAAAACATTTAAGGCTATGAATTTGGCTCTGGCTGCAGCATTGGCCATAGTGCAAATCTATTACTGTACAGTGTGCTCATTTCCACTAAGTTTAAAGGGCTCATTAATGAAGTTTTGGTTTCCACTTTGATGAATGTTGTATAATTTACAAGTGCTGATATTGTATTTGATTTTTCTTTTGTTATTTCTAATTTTATTGCACTTCAAGGGAGTATATAGCATTTGGGGCACTTTCTATTTGTTAAAATTTGAGATTTTCTCTTTGTGGCAAAAATATATAATTGATATTTGCAAATTTTCTATGCATTAGAAATATGTATTTTTAGTAAAAAATGAGGAAAATCTCATTTCCTGAATTGGATCTTTTTTATGTATTGAGCTTTGAATTTGGGTTTTCTTGATGCATACTGATGTGGAAACTTAAATAATTTATTTAAGAATTTATTTTTCTGCTCCTTCCCACTGGGAAGCCTGAGCACACCCTCTTCACGGAGTGTCCACACGCAGAGCCATGTCTGGGCGGTGGGGCCTCCCCTGGCGGCCCCACCTGAGGCTGCCCATCTGCAGACAGAAAGTTCGTCCCGTTCCTGTCACTTCAGATTCAGAGGCTGTGGTCTTGAGGTGCTAGTCCTCGCCCAAGGTGGACGGGGACTCCTGAGAAAGGGGTGATGGAAAGGCCATGGTGGTGCCCTGCTCGGCAGCCCTGCTTCTCGAAGCCTCCTCTCTGGGGCTGTCTCCCAGGTTACCCCTCGGGGTCTTGTCTTTACCCCTCGGGAGAGGACAGCCAGGGCAGGTCACTGTACCCTTGGTCTTGGCTGAGCAGGAGCCCCCAAATATGGTGTCTTAAAGTAGGAGCAAGTTATGTCTTCGTAGTCTCCCAAGTGACTTAGAACCTGCGGAGTGTTTGCTGTATGTTACAGGGAAAGCTTTAGGGGATGAAGCATCCAGGCTAGAATGCTGCCAGCTGGGCAGGGCCACGGCGTTCCCGTCTCACCAGGCGTTCACAGGAGGCATCCAGGTACGGGCTCCTCAGAGTTGTCAGCGCGTGGCTGCCTTTTCCTCTCATCAGTGACGTGCCCCGGGATCTGACTACGTTTTGTGTGAGTGCCATGGGGTCAGCTTTGCGGCTATAAGCTCGGTGCCTTGAGTTCTGTGTGAAGCCGCATTCTCTGAACGCTCACCGCTCAGTCCGACAGACTGCTCCAGTGGTCGGGGTGCGAGCTCGGGCCTGGTGACAGACTCCCCTCCAGCTCAGACCACGGGTGGCTTTCCCTGCTCAGGCGGCTGTGGAGTCTGGTGTCCGGAGTTACAGTGTCAGGCGGCCTCCCTGCGACCATCCCCAGGGCGTTCGTGTTGTCGGTCCCTCCCCCATCGGAGCCAGTGAGTGAGCACAGCCTCCCCCTGGAAGCGAGTCCTTCGCAGGCTTCTTCCCCTCCGAGAGCCGGCGGGGACTGGCGGGGACGAAAGGGCCGGGGTTCTCCCGGGAGGGGCGGCAGGAGGCCACGGCCAGCAGCCGGGACGGGCGGGCCTGGGCTCCCCTGCGCTCGCTGTGAATGGCCCTCGGGAGTCCTCGCGCCCTGACACTGCTCCGTGCGGGAACCGGCGCCGGAACATGGTTTGCCCGAGACGTCTGGGTCTTCAATCACCACGTCAGCCCTCGTGTCACCCCTCCCAGAAACCGGTCCCACACACCCAGGCTCAAACACTCCCTCCGGGTCCGGATTCACCGCCTGACCCAGCGGATCCACACGGGGCCGGGCTGGGGCCGGAGGGCGCAGGGTGACAGGCCGTGGCGGGGAAGGACAGCGACAGGTCAGGGTGAGGCCGGAGGCGGCAGGCCTGTTAGATGGCCGCTCCCCGGGACCCTCACCTGTCACATGACCACACCTAGAGGCAAAGAACAGGAGGTGAAGTCCTAGCCAGGCAGGCGAGGTCTTGGCCACACAACCGTTTCTGGACCAGAAGGGGGAGCAGGAGGGACCTGCCTCAGCCAGCCATGCTGGCCGGGGGCAGCTCAGCGTTTCCAAAGGGCCAGTGACCTCAGGACGTGAGACTCCCCGGGGTGACAGCAGGTTCTGGCCCCAGAAGCGGACAGCGGCCGGGACAGGGGCTCACAAACCCAGGCGCGGAGCTTCAGTTCTTACATTTCATTCTGCTTCACCGCTCCGCCTGCTCTGGAGCAGTGGCTGGGCACCGGGCCCCGTCCTGCTGGAGCTCTGACGGCCAGAGTGTGCTCCGCCCGCGTGGACCTTTCCAGAACAGGGCTCCCATGGTTCTGCCTCCCCTTCCTCCTCCTCTCCTCGTGCCGAACAGGAGGTGACAACCCTGAGCCTGAGTGGATGCCAGCGCAGCCTGGGCGGCAGCGGGTGGTCTGTCCAGGACACGGGGCAGGTGCGGGGCCAAGAAGGGACTGTCCAGCCGGAGGCCCTGGCCCGGGATGCTGGGCAGAGGACAAGGGCTGTGGCTCCTCTTCAGGTAATTACTCCCAAGGACAGCACTTGTATTTGCATCCATAAGCTGGTTTAGTAAAGGAATTATAGAGCAATACAAACCCCAAACCATTTTTCAAAATTCTCATTAGCTGTTTTTTTTTTAATTAAAAATTGTTTCTACCTTTGAAGTTTACCAAAAAGCATAGCCTCTCTGTTTCTGCCACTGGGAACACGTCAGACAGGTCATGTGACGTTAAAGGAGGCTGGGCGCTGAGTGTCCTCCGGCCTGAGTGTCTGGTGGTCCTCAGCCACACGTCAGAGGCCGAGTGGGGACCACGGCCGCCAGCCTGAGCCGGTCCCGGTGGAGGACTGGCAGGGAAGGCCGGGCGGCCCGCAGAGCCAGGGCTGACTCTGAGGCCCGTGGGTGCTGTGGGCAGAGTGCAGGATGGGGGCGGGGGGAGGAGGGGGGCAGCAGTGGGTGTAACAGCTCACACCCCAGAACCAGCGGGGTCTGGCTGACACAGGTCCCGGGGCGCAGGGAGCCGGGTTCCTCGGTCCAGGGCACCGTCCTGGCACCAGCCAGAACGTATGTGGACATGCGTGCCCTCACGTAAGCTGGCATGGAAGTGCATTCTGGGAATACGGTGGCACAAGATTCCAGACCAGGTCCTGAGACTTGCTACTTCAGCCACTGTCACCAGCTCCCTCACTCCCATGACAGCAAGGCCACTGTCAAGTTCTCGTGAAAAACGTGGGCGACCACAGGGCCGCGGGGGACACACGCCCGCACTGGCAGTGGAGGCCCCGCGGCACCCTCCTCGGAGCGCACCTGCGGGCACCGCCGGCAAGGAGCCCCCTCCGCCGGCCCTGCCGCAGCCCCGGGTGGCAGCCCGGTCAGCCAGGACCTGACCCGGCGAAGCTCAACCGTGGCAGACCCGTCCTCAGTCCCTCACGAGCAGCCGGGAGTCGGAGTCCTAGGAAATGACTTGCCAAGAACACCGACACCCCGATGACTTTCAAAGGAAAGGCCTGAGCAGGCGCCGCCGGGGGCAGGCGCGGAGGACACGAGGAAGGAGGTGACCGGGACCCGGGGGTCAGGTCCACGCCTGCCCGGATCACTGAGGACCGGCTCCGGCTCCTCTTCCTCCTCCTCCGGCTCCTCCTCCTCCGCTACATGCGGCAGAGCTTCAGCGGGAAGTTCTCGGTGATGAGGTGGTCGCCCTGAAGCAGCACCACGACGTTCACCTCAAATTCTGAGAAGACAAAGGCCGGTGGCCCGGGGTTCAGTGCGGCCGACAGCCCCCTTTCGCCCCAGCACTCACCTGGGTGACACGCACTCAGTTACGTTGTTTGGAAGGGGTGCAAGTGAACTCATGGTCTAATGTAGAAGCCAGGGTTCTCTCCGGACTAAACAGCACCTCACAGGATTTGGGGGAAGTGACATCGATAGGACACACGGCCCTCGGGACGGGTCCCCACGCTCAGAGAATCGGGCACAGAGAGGCTCCCAGGCCCTCACACGCCTGTCCCACAAACGCGGTGCAGTGACTGACGGCCCGGGACCGTCATGTTCTGGTCCCCGCCCTGACCTCATGCGCAGCGCTGGCCTGTCCCCTTTCCCAGCCCCCGCCGCCCCCCGTCGCCCCCGCCCCGGCCCCCACCCCGGCCCCTGCCGTCCCCTCCCCACGGCCCCCACCGGCCCCTCCCCACAGCGCCCTCTCGGACTGGGGCGGGAGTGCACTCACCCACTTTGAAGTTGGTGGTCTCCAGCGTGGGGCAGGTGAACAGCCGGGGGAAGACCATGTAGATGGGCACTGAGAGGCCCCGGCAGACGTCCCCGTCGGCGATCTGGATGTTCTGAATCTCCGTGGCGTCCCGGGCGTAGCCTTCCGCACAGCCTGGGGGGCACCGCGCGGTCAGAGAGCCCCCCACAGTGAGCACGAGACCCGCGGGGCCGCTCCCCTCCCGTGCTCCCAGGGCTCCGGGGCCTCCCCCCGCCGTGCTCCCCCTCGGGGCCCGCTCCCCTCCCGTGCTCCCAGGGCTCCGGGGCCTCCCCCCGCCGTGCTCCCCCGCGGGGCCCGCCCCCCCCCCCCCCGTGCTCCCAGGGCTCCGGGGCCTCCCTCCGCCGTGCTCCCCCGCGGGGCCGCTCCCCTCGGTGCTCCCAGGGCTCCGGGGCCTCCCTCCGCCGTGCTCCCCCGCGGGGCCGCTCCCCTCGGTGCTCCCAGGGCTCCGGGGCCTCCCTCCGCCGTGCTCCCCCGCGGGGCCGCTCCCCTCGGTGCTCCCAGGGCTCCGGGGCCTCCCTCCGCGGTGCTCCCCCGCGGGCCTCACCGCAGGTCTCCACGCGCACCAGCTGCAGCTCGATGCTGCGCACGGCGGCCTCCGAGCTCTCCACCACCAGCTCGCCCGTGAGCGGCTGCGTGACGGCGCAGTTGGTGGAGGTGAGGTGCCCGCGGACCAGGAACTTGGGGAGCAGGGCTCTCTGGCAGGAGACGGAGAGGGGGCGTCAGGGCTGGGAGTGACTCCAGTCAATTAGGATAAACAACAACGGAAAGCAAAGACGGTAATTCTGACAAAACCCACGGGGACCCTGTTTCACCAAACGGGGAAAGGTAGACGAGTGTTCATCTCCTGTCAGCCTAACTGCCGCCCGAATTCCTGCAGATGCAGCCCTGCACCCCCGACCCCCATCCCAGGCTCCCATCTCGGCACCGCACCGCACGGTCAGGCTGGAGAGCTCCTCGCAGAGGGAAAGGCGTGTAAAAGCGGCTAAGAAGTATTTAACTCAACGAGGCACGCCAAAAAGTTAAAAAAATAATAATTTAAGCCCGGCTGGTACAGCGTCGACCCAGGAGGTCACAGGTTCGATTCCTGGTCAGGGCACGTGCCTGGGTTTTGGGCTTGCTCCCCAGTAAGGGGCGTGCAGCTGGTTCACTTTCTCTCTCATCAATGTTTCGCTTTCTCTCGATAAATAAATAAATAAATAAATGGATCAATAAATATTTTTTAGAAAAAGAACTCAGCATGTTCTGTGTGATACAGCTTTGGCAAGTCCACACGTTTTGGAAACGCAGAGCACAGTGTCCGTGCTGGCTGGGAGCCGGGCCTGTGGGAGGAGGCTGGTCCCGGGGAGCGATGGCGGGAAGCAGGTGAGGAGGCCCCCCTGCGGCCGCACCTTCCCCTCGGACGGGTCCCGGTCGCTGGAGATAATCCGGAGCTAGACCACCGTCCAGCAGAGACATGATGCAAGCCACACATGTGACCACACACGTAGCTTAAATGTCCCAGCAGCCGCATTTTAAGAGGTGAAAGGACCGGGTGACTCAGCCAGTATATCCAGCATCACGTCCACCTACAATGTCTGAGAAGTCCGACGTCACCTTCCCTCGCGGGCTGAGGCCGACTCCCAGTCCGGCCCACAGCGCGTCTCAGCTCAGGCAGCGGCCCCTGTGGCCGGGCCGCCCACTGGGCAGCACAGCCTGGGCTGACGAGCGGGAGCGGGATGAAGTCTTCATTCAGGCCCGCGTTCTAAAAATAACTGAAGTACAAGCAGCTCTTGTTGAGGAAAGCGAGCACCGGTGCACCACACGGACGCTCCTCAGCAGACGAACAATGAAAAGCTCTCACGGTCCGATGAGGAGCCTGCCAGCGGCCCGCCCGGCCCGGCACAGTGAGACCCCGCCCGGCAGAGCCACGGCGCCACCGAGGCCCCACCAGGCCACCCAGGGCGTTTCTGAGCCTGTGGCTGGCGATGACGCTCCCCGGGTCAGGGGCTGCAGCCTTCAGCTGGCAGAGCGCTGGGCCGGGTGCCCACCAGGCGCTGGGCGCAGTCAGACCAGAGGCGGGGGCACTGGGCAGGGGCAGCCAGCAGGCTCCCAGGTGATGCCAGAGGTGGGCAGCTGGCCTCAGGCAGCCTCTGCCGCTGGCCCTGGCCCAGGTGGCCTGCAGCTTCCCTGACGGGACTTCCCACCAAGGAGACGCCCACGGCAGCTGGGCAAGGAAGGGCCAGTGTCCACAGTTACTGCGGCCCAGGCAGGAGCCCCGCCACCCAAAGACAAGCCCCCCGCGACCCGACCCTGAAAGCTCCAGGCCAGCCTCCTCCGCCACAGCTCCGAGCGCGTTTGTAACGGGAACAGATTCTCTGGGCCAAGCCAAGGACAGAGCCTAACGAGACCGTCTGTCTCAGACCCTCATCCACAAACACAGTCTAGTAACCAAGGACCCAGACACAGGTGAGGAAAACCAGAGCAAGGAAAGGAGGCGCACTCTGCAGAGAACCACCCCGGGAACAGCGCCTATAGGAGGGGATGAAAGGAAGGGCCCGCGTGGGGGAGGAGCCCCAGGCAGGAAGGAATGGCGGTGAGAGCATTCCACCCGGAGCGCTAATACCACGGACAAGCGGACAAGCGATCAGATCAGGGCTTCTCTGGGATGCGTCCGGGAAATGACCTCTGAGACATCCCCAGGACTGAAGGCAGGCTGGCCTCACCGTGCGGGAGACACTGAATGCCAGATCCAAGCCCTGGAGAGTGCCTGACATCCCCAGCACAGGGAGGGCGAGGTTGGGAGTGTGTAGGAGAGGAGGGATAAGGGAGAGGAATCACAGCAGCTCACACAAACGTGAGGACCAGACTGTCACCCGTATCACTGGGTACCAGGAACCCAGGGAACTATTTCAGGGCAAATGCTATCAGAGCTGGACTTTTCTACCTAGACTAGAATTCAAGTGTGGGAGCAAAGGAAGGGGCTTTCCAGCCACTCGAGGGTTCACGCTCCCTCCTCACCCTTTCTGAAAGAATGACTCCAGGATGTATTCCAGCTAAACGAGGACCAAGGTGAAAAAAGAAGGAAACGCAAGTGAGTGGAATCAATGGCGAGCAATGACCACGGTAAAACTTACTGTCAAGGCTGCGAAATGTGACCGAAACTTCCGGCCACAATGACGAGCTGTCCGTAGCCAATAAAGACTACCCCTGGGGAAAGGAAACGGCGATAACCGGGACTTCGATTTCAGACCCAACAGGCAAGGCGGCGTGACGAGAAGAAAACGCAAAGACGTTACAAGCCTCTGTCAGAGGAGCGGCTCCTCAGGTTCTGTCCTCAGAACGCCCACGTGTATCTGAACTCTTAAGAGTAGCTCCTGGGAAAGGAGAAGCAGGCTGCCAGAGGAAAAAGGAACAGCGCCACCCAGGACAGAAAGAAACAAGCAGCCTTAATGAGCGAGGAAAAGGGCAGCAGCACAATCGGTGGAGCCGGGCGGGTGCAGAGGGACAGACTGGCTGCTTCCATCTGCTCACCGCCACCTCCCTCCAGCTGTCACACGTTTCCTGGCATCTAGACTCTTCACAGGTAAGAAACGGACGCGTTCTAACAGAGTGAAGGAAAAGGGGGCTCTCAGGGAGGGGGAGGTCGTAGAGGAGGCCAGGGCCCACCCCACCACACGGACCGCTCTCTCCTCGCCAGGCTGACTCCTGCAGAAGAGGCCGGAGGGCCCCTGGTGGTGCGCTCTCCAATGCGGCGGCCATGCCTGTCAGCTGTGGCTCTGCGGGAAGACTGGTCTCACTCGGGAGCCCCGCCCCGAGCTTGTCCTCAACCCGACTGCCCAACAGGCCGGAGACAGGCTGCGGGTGAGCGGGAAGCACAGCTGTGGCCATGGAGGAGAGGAGACAGGTGGACACTCGTAGGCGGTGGGCACTGGGCTCAGGGAAGGGAAGAGTCTAACCACAGCGCAAAACTAGGAGAAGATGTGAGAAACAATAAACACCTAAGAAACTCTTCACAGTATCAGTCTTTTAAGTAGTTTCTGAGTTTAAAGACAGACTGCTCGGGGTACAGACGATGACCAGGCCTTTCCTCTCGGCACCAAAGGAAGATCCGCCAACACAGTCTGCAGTGGCTCAGCCGCTCAGGAGACACCGCTGGCACCGACACACACACACACACACACACACACACACACACACGCACACGACGACAACGACACCACATGTACCTCTTTGACGTTCTGTAGGGTTTCGGGTGTGATGGTGAAGTCCACGGGGCTCGGAGTCAGCTTCCCCTTCTGAGGCTGAAACAGGAGGGAAACCACAATCAGGGCTCAGGGCCAAGAGCTCTGCGGGTCAGACTTCTTCCCTCTTTGGAGACAGGAGGGCAGCCGTGAACCCGGAAGAGCTTGGCACCAAGAGGCAGGGTGTGTGGGCTCTGAACGCACGAGGGAACGAGGCCATCGGAGATGTGGACAGAGGGGTAGGCCGGCCCCGCACCAGCGTGCGGCCGGCCAGGGAAGGCCCACACCCACACGGCAGCCGCCGGGGACACACGGACCCAGGGCCGTGAGCACGACCATGTCACCAGGTGTCACCCCGAGGTCAGCGCTGCCCGTCACTGCAAGGTCTGCGTGCTGGGACTCCTCAACGGGCACAACCCCGCAGGTCAGCGCCATGCAAGACCCTGGCACCACCCAGGGACGTGGGCGCAGGGAAGGACTCCACGCTGGTGGCTCAGGCTGATCCTCCCGGGAGCACACGCTGGCCGGCCGCTCACCGCCGAGTGCACGATGAACTCGCAGGTCTTGCTCAGGTCCTTCGCCAGCAGCGAGCGCTTCATGTCGCAGCGCAGCGTGTACTGCAGGGACGAGGAGCGAGCGGCGTTAGTGCCATTGTTTCCATCTTAGGATATTCAAGGACACAAGTCAGTGTTTTAGGAAAACTCAGTCTGACAAAAGTGTATCTGAAATACACAGAAGGGTGACTGAATGCTCAGAATGAAGGCGTTTCTATATTTAAGAACACACAGTAAGGTTACTCCTCAGCCGATTCCCACAGCCGTCCCGTGGTTGGAGCCACGGACCGGGGTTCAGGGTTCCGCCCGCAGCACAGAGTGAGGCTGAGCGGAGGGCGAGGAGGAGCAGGCACTGAGCAGAGGCGGTGGTATCTGCAAGGGCAGACGTGGGGGGGCCGCAGCCGCAAGCTGGCAGCCGGCGGTGCCCCGCAAGGGGAGACCTGCCTGGATCTGACCTGGGAGTGCTAGTTCTGTGGTCCACATCCCTGTTTTGACTAAGTCAGCTCGAACTGGATTTCTATAACTTGCAAATAAAAGGGTGTGAATAGCAGGCACTAACTTTCGGTCACAATGTTTTTTAAGTGTGAAAGCAATAATTACCATACAAGGCAGCTGGTAGCTGGTGGGTGGTAAGTCGGGGAGGGCTGAACAAAGGGGAGAGGAGGGAAATGCTGAGGCTACGTATGGGAACGGGAACGGTGTAACTCGCAGACCACTATCTCACTTCTAACAGCACAAGAGTAAGGACTGTCAGGGCAAGGGCAGGCACAGTAACTCACTCAGTCATTCGGTGACCATCTGCACTGAGCGGCCAGATAGCTGTGATCTCTGAACACATAATACCCTGGCCACTCAGTGCACGAATTCATGCACTGGGCCTAGAGCACTCCACGCCAGTAAGCCCCTAGGAGAGGCCGTGAAGACTGCACGGGGGTCCCCGAGGTGGGCTCTGAACTCATACCTGCCGGTGGCAGGAGCCCACACTCCAAGTCCTGACGCAGTTCTGTAACTGGAGCTCAGACTTGTCTGCAAAGCCCTGACTCCCTCCCTCATCGTGATCTCTCCCCGTCGCTGCAGTGTGATCTGGGCATGAGGGCAGGAGGTGGGCGTGGCAGGCTGGAGCAGGGCACCAAAAGAAGGTGCAGATCCCATCTTTCCGACCATCAGTGAGCACATCGACAGGCGTGAAGCAAGAAGATGCTCACCCACAGATGGAGAGCAGACTCCTACGAGGGCACTTTTAACTGTAAACAGGGTGACTGCCCGGGGAATGGTCTCTACCAAGTTAACAGCTAAAACTTTATCATGAAATAAAAAAGCCCTTTTGCACATAAGACAACAAGGGTCTCCTCTCATTTAGCGGGGGTGGGGGGGCAGCAGGACTGACATCAGAAAAGTACCTTTCTTAAAAAAAAAAAAGTGCCCTCTTGCCACTGACCGAAGGGAAGTCCCCCCTGCCCCCCCAGTCATGCCTCCAAACTCGGAGACAATGGCAGCTGTGAGAGACCCCAGAACCCCAGTGGTGGACAGGAAGTCATAAACTCGCTTCCCCTCGGGGACAAGGTTTGCTCAGTGGAGAATCGGCCTCTGCTAACACAGCGGCCTCTGGGGCTGAACAAAGAGATGCTTGTGCGGATGACACAGACAGGCTCGTCGGCCGGGAGGAGGCCTATCCGTTACCGCGGTGAAAGCCCTCACAGCGCGGCTGCAGGGCGGCACAAAGGGCTCCCCGGACGCAGTGGTCACAGGAAGCGGTGCCGGAGGAGCCGCACGCTCGGGGTCACGCAGGGAGTCGGGCTGCACTCCTGCCACCCCCGTCCTCCCCGTCCTCGGGGCAGCGCCCCAGCAGGAGGCGGCGAGGCTGCGACGGGGGCGCACCTGGATGTTGACGAACACGCCGTGGTAGGTCTCGTACAGCACCTTGTTGCCCTTCACGAGCAGCGGGAACTCAAAGGGGATCTCGGTCCTGCCGCCGGGGAACTTGCCGGGCTTCACCATCTCGATGGTGCTGTTGATGATCTGGATGGGCTGCGGAGAGAGGCGCAGTCCGCCGCGGGGCCTGCTCAGCCCCAGGCTCGTGTCTCCTCACCGAGGCAGGCCCGGCCCGGTGACACCCTGAGAGCTGACGTGGAAAAAACACGGGCGGCCCTGCAGGGGCTACGGTTCGAGCCCCTCTTCCTCTGCCCTCACCCCCACAGATGTGAAGGCCAGTATGTCCTTCAGGGAGAGGAAACTATAAATACAGACAGAGGGTACATTCCGGAATCCGGGATCCACTCCAAAGGATGGCCACTGCCCTTCCCGCACGGCAGGCAGGCCCGGCCGCCGGAGGAGGTGCGGGCAGGCCCACGCACACCTCCAGGAGCGCTGGCCTTGTCAGGCCGCTCAGCCCCTACGGCTCCCGGCTTCTAGCCAGCAGGAGCGAAGCCAGCGGCTCCCAATCTCAGGATCTGATCAGAACCAACTGACCTGGTTCCAGTGTGGGTAGTAGGTATTAAAAGTGTGACTGTCACTACACTGCCTGCAGGACAGACAGACAAGCGCACACGCCGCGCACAGGAGCACTGCACCGGGGCCTACCTTCACGGAGTTGTAGAAAGCTTCGAACACGCCCACGCTCTTGGCGCTGAGCTGCAGGTTCACGGTGCCTTCCACGGTCAGGAACAGGCCCTGGTGCTGCACGGGGTCCTTCCCGCTGACCACCACCACGCCCGAAAGCATCTCCTGGGAGAGAGGCAGCCGCCGTCAAACGAGAGGTCCCTTCGGCCACCTTGTTCGTTAGCAAAGCAAGCCTCTCCCCGCATCAGTTTGTTCCAAGACGCAGACATTCACCAAGCACTGACATTCACCGAGATCGGACGCCAGGAGGCCAGGAGGCCAGGAGGCCAGGGGAGAAGGCCCGGGTCGGTGAGGGGGGTGGGTCCTGCTAATTACAGGGCAGGCTGGGCACAGCCTCCCTTCCCGCGGAGAGCCCCAACAAAGCCTGCATTCAGAGGGCAGGGAAGGGCCTGGGGTGCATGGCAGAGCCCCCTCCCCATGTGAACGGCAGATCTTCAGAAGGAATGCTTGTCTCAGGGTCTCTCTCAGGGTGCTGACGACAGTGACGGCGCATTCCCCGTGCAGGAGCCACTGAACACAGCGCCAGCCCCGCGGGCTCCCTGGCGGCCCGGGGTTATCTAACGGCACAGAGGCAGGCGACTCCCCAGCTTCCTGTCCCCACATCCGTCCGCTGGCCGGCGGTCAAGGCCAAAGCCCTGGCTCACGCACCATCCCACAGCACCACCTCCGCTTGTCGGGAGATGACTTCCAAGTGAGATGACACGGACATTCACTTCGCTCTCTCAATCGGGCAGTTCCTTTCTGTCCAGGAACCTCCGGTGAGGTGGGGTGTGAAGAGGAAAAGGAATGAGGAGATTAGACAGCATCACCCAGAACAGAGATTCCACAATAAACACAAAACAACGCGCTTCTGAAATGGCCTTCAGAAGAGTAGTGGGACTGCTGCCAAACCATAACATGATAGGAAGCTGACAACACAACTAGGAAAAAAGAAAACAGGAAAAATGACCTGTAGTTCAGAGCGTTGGCGTTTAAATCTGTCTGCCTTCCATTTCCTCTGGTCACTCGAGAAGCAGCTTTCACCAGGTCCGCTCCGCGGGCGCAACTCTGGCCGCCGGCCTCAGTGCTAAGGTGCTGGGCACAGTGTCTCTCCCACTCCCACCTCACAGCCCTGAGTCAGGGTGCTGGGCACGGTGTCTCTCCCGCTCCCACCTCACAGCCCTGAGTCAGGGTGCTGGGCACGGTGTCTCTCCCGCTCCCACCTCACAGCCCTGAGTCAGCGAAAACAGACACTAGCGTCTCCGTGTTAAGCAGAACTGAAGGAGCAGAGCTCTTAATGTAAAAAGCTCATGAGCAAATTTAAGTGAAAATTCCTCTGAAATGGCTTTTAAATTCAATTAAAATTAATTCTGTTAAGTTTTGTATAACCCAAATCAAACAAAGCCAAGTTTCAAAAATTTAAATCCACCAATATATATTTTTTAAAACACACTTCAGTCCTTGCCGGTTTGGCTCAGTGGATAGAGCACGGGCCTGCAGACTGAAGGGCCCCAGGTTCGATTCCAGCTGAGGGCACATGTCTGGGTTGTAGGCTGGATCCCGGGCAGGGGGCGGGGGGGCGTGCAGGAGGCACCCGATGGATGATTCTCTCTCACCATTGATGTTTCTTTCTAACCCTCTCCCTTTCTGAAATCAATGAAATATATTTAAATAAAACAACACACACTTCACTGGTATGTCCCAGAAATAAAATGAGACAGAATAATTTCACAAACACGATCGATTAAACAACACAGAGGCCATGAGAAAAGTTCCTATTCAGTCAGGACGTGCTCAGGGAGCCCCTGGGAGGGGACCGACTGGCCGCGGGCTGGCATCGATAGCCAGGTGCACACGGACACGGCAGGCAAGTACCTGGGAGCAGGCAGAGCAAGTACTTCGTGACCAAGGGACTCTCTTGTCATTCTCTGATTTTAATTACGAAAGAATATAGTGGAGAGAATACAACATTTTAAAAATTTGTAGATAAATTAGATACTCTAACAATATACAGGTCTAGTCAACTCCTTCCAGCAAAAGGAAGATACAGAATTTGTCCAAGAACAGCCCAACGAGCCAAGAATTTTAGAAACAGAAGAGATTTCAACAAGACTCAGAGTAAAATGAGAAAACAATCTTTTTCTCTTTTTAATTGAGCTGTAATTGATAGGTGACACTGTGTTAGCATTAGGTATACCTGGCAGTTCTTGATTAATCCTGGCAAAGGAGGACAGAATGGACGTGGATATTAAATGAGAGTGAATATAAATCAAGGAGGACTTCCCCGCAGACTTGTGTCCAGACCCTTGGCAAGAAGCAAGCAGTGTCCGTTCCTCCCCCAACACAGCAAGTGGAGGTTCTTAACCTGAAGCCATGGCTTCAAAGAGAGGCCACTCAGACTTACGGATGGCAATGAACCCCGGAAGCGAGTGCAAAGCCATGGGCGTGCGGGCTATGCTTTAGGAAGAATAGTCTTAGCGTTTGGCCTCTCAGTGGAGGAGGCCTTTGACCTGGGAAAGATCAAGAGACACGGGTCAGAGAGACACAGGCCCAACACGTGCGCACACACAGACCAGGGGACAGAGCCCAGTGCTCTGCCTGCACATCTGGGCCCTGAGGCCGCGTGGCCGGAGCGATGGCCAGAGGGGCCAGCCAGCGGCCCGGGTCCCACTAGCTCTGTGGGACCTCCGAGGGGCGAGGCGTCCAGGCAGCCACACCACATGGCGCTTCTGCAAATCAATGCAAGGCTTTGTCCGGAGGAGCCGCGTCCAGAGAAAGGTCCCGACAGCCGCCTTCAACCACAGACCAAGGACGAGGCTGAGGCGACTGCCACCGCCTTCCGTGCTGGCGTCCAAGCAGAAACCACGGCCCCGGGGGCGGGAAGGAGCCCTTCTCTCCCTGTGTCTCCTCTAAACGTGAAGGCCACTGCCAACGGCACAACGTCCTCCTTGCTTGTTCTGGGGAGTGAAATACCAAACCCGTAATTACACTCCGGGTTTGAAGATGTTGACATCAACTCAGCATCCCCCCGCTTTCCTGGAAATTATCCAACAGAATAAGAAACAAAACCACAAACTCCATTTTTGGCGAAGGGAAAACCCAGTTAGATACATGAAAGAGGTGCAGGAGCTACAGAAAGAGCGAAGATGGGGGTACACGTGCAGGAAGAAGCCAGAAGAAGGCCATGGCTGTAGAAACAGCTTCTGAAAGGCGAGGGCTCGCTGGAAAGGCTGGTCAGGTTTTAAGGAGCAGAGGCGGACCTCAATGAAGAATGCTACAAATGTGCCCCAAGCAGACCTGTCTCAGCAGGGGGAGGCACTGAGGTGTCCCCACCACTGCAATCTCAGAGGCGGAAGAAAAGCAGAGGCAGCCGAAGCCGGTTTAGCTCAGTGGTAGAATGTCGGTCTGCGGACTGAAGGGTCCCAGGTTCGATTCCAGTCAAGGGCATGCACGTTGGTTGCGGGCACATCCCCAGTAGGGGTGTGCAGGAGGCAGCTGGTCAATGTTTCTCTCTCATCGATGTTTCTGGCTCTCTATCTCTCTCCCTTCCTCTCTGTAAAATAATCAATAAAATATATTTTAAAAAAAAGAAAAGAAAAGCAGAGGCAGATTGGACAAGGTCACTTAGAAAACCTCAGTGTTTTATACATTCATCTCCTACAAGAGGTGACATTAAAAGTACCAGCAGAGCCTGGACGGATGGCTCATCTGGTTACAGTGTCGAATGCAGATGCCAAGGTTTCGGGCTGGATCCCTAGTCAGGGCATCAGGGCACATACAAGAGCCAACAACGAATGCATGCGGAAGTGGAACAACAAACCAATGCCCCCCCCCCCCTCCCGCTCTCTCTCTAAAATGGTAAGAAACATATATTTTAAAAATTGAAACTCATGATTTTGAACCTAGTGAACTGGTTAACTATTAACACAATAAATCAATCTTTACAGAATGAGTGCCCTCTAGTCTTAAACATACAAAATTCTAAGCCCCTTAAAATTTGGTAACTTGCCCGGCTGACGTGGCTCAGTGGATGAGCGTGGACCTATGAACCAGGTCACGGTTCGATCCCC
This sequence comes from Pipistrellus nathusii, assembly GCA_963693515.1. Classification (NCBI taxonomy): domain Eukaryota; kingdom Metazoa; phylum Chordata; class Mammalia; order Chiroptera; family Vespertilionidae; genus Pipistrellus; species Pipistrellus nathusii. The sequence goes on along the minus strand of OY882859.1, from coordinate 193,666,415 downwards.
AATCAGAGCACATGCCCGGGGTTGTAGGCAGCTGTGGGCTAAATCCTCAGTGTGGGATGTGCAGGAGGCAGTGGATCAATGATTTTCTCATCACTGATGTTTCTAGCTCTCTCTCCCTCTCCCTTCCTCTCTGAAATCAATAAAAAATATATATTTTTAAAAAAATTTGGTAACTATGGGCATAGTGGTCTTCCTCGGAAGAGATGTCAAGATTGCATGCTACAAACTCCCGTGTCTCTGGATTATCTCTTTGGACTTTAACACAGCAGCCAGAGAAGTGAAAGCCTCTTAGTTTGTCCCAGACCTTCTCTCTCCCATGTCTTCCCTCCCGAGGGTCCCGGCAGCACCATGTGCCCCAACAGCCACTCTGTGCCCGGGAGTCCTCTGCGCACCGAACCAGTCCTTCCTCCCAGCGTCTCAGAAACGCTCAGAGTCACCGGGACGCTGGGTCCAGAGGGCGCGTACATCAGCAGTGAGCTGCTCTTTCATTTACCGACAGCATCAAATACAGTCTGCCATTCCACTTATGTATGCATTCACTGGTTGATTCATGTATGTGCCCCGACTGGGGATCAAACCCGCAACCCTGGTTTATTGGATCAACACTCTCATCAACTGAGCTACCTGGCCAGGGCCTCAAAGATCTGTATTTTTACACCCCAAGTCCTCGCCACTGCAGTCCCTATAATGGACCATTTGTGTATCAAGAATCCAGAAAGATGAAGTAAAACAGGCATTTGTGTTTTTCAGACCATTCTAGCTTTTCAGTTTTTCTTCATAACAATGAGCTGATGTGTGTAGGAATTTTCTTTGTGGCAACAGCAATACGCCCTCAGTACATAAACCCCTCATCACCGTAACCTGGCTCTGCTGGGCAGTAAATCTCTCATTTATGTTTTTCACAACCATGATATTGACAGCGCCGTTTTCATGAGTACGTGTGCCAGGATAAAAGAATGTTAAACATTCTGGATTTATAAAAACAAATGGCGTGTGTGTACATTTCGGGAAGATTTACTGCAGGGCTCTCCTCACCGATACGCTCCTCTGGCGGCCGCACTGGAATAACATAACCCACAGCGTCTGAGTCAACCTCTGGCCAAGGACACATCCACTGCGCCAAGCGAAGGCACCGCCGCCCCAAACCACTCGGCTTCAGGGCCAACAATGCGGTCACCTATCTGATCGCCTCGGTCACAGGCCCTCCTCCCTCCAAATCCACCAGGAGGGGACATCCAAACACCGGCACAGCGTCTGCTAAGCGCTAACTGGGCCACGTGCGGCGTGCATACCGACTGAACGAACACTGGGCAGACGGGCCATGCTGAGTGTGAAAAGACATCGTGGAAAAGCTTAATGGCACCTCTGCCACCTCCCACTGGAGTGAGAACCTATAAAAAATGTCTCTTTACCCGAAACCGGTTTGGCTCAGAGGATAGGGCGTCGGCCTGGGGACTGAAGGGTCCCGGGTTCGCTTCCGGTCAAAGGCATGTACCTTGGTTGCGGGCACATCCCCAGTAGGGGGCGTGCAAGAGGCAGCTGATCGATGACTCTCATCGATGTTTCTAACTATCTCTCTCCCTTCCTCTCTGTACAAAATCAATAAAATATATTTTAAAAAATAAAAATAAAATAAATAAAATATATTTTATTGATACTTTATAGAGAGAAAGGGAGAGGGATAGAGAGTTAGAAACATCAATGAGAGAAACATCGATCAGCTGCCTCCTGCATGCCCCCTACTGGGGATGTGCCCGCAACCAAGGTACATACATGCCCTTGAGTCGGAATCGAACCTGGGACTCTTGAGTCCACAGGCCAATGCTCTATCCATTGAGTAAAACCAGTCAGGGCGAAAGGTAAGTCTTTTAAAGAGACATTTAAAAAAAAAAAAATATATATATATATATATATATATTATTGATTTTTCACAGGGAGGAAGAGAGAAGAATAGTTAGAAACATTGATGAGAGAGAAACATTGATCAGCTGCCTCCTGCACACCCCCCACTGGGGATGTGTCCGCAACCAAGGTACATGCCCTTGACAGGAATCGAACCCGGGACCTTTCAGTCCCCAAATCGACGCTCTATCCACTGAGCCAAACCGATCTCAGCTCAATAAAATATACTTTAAAAGAAAGAGTTAACTTTCAATATTGACATACACTATTGTATTCATTTTGGGTGTACAATATTGCGACTAGACATTTATATACCTTACAAAGTGATCGCCCTGGTACCATACGTAGGTATTACAGTATTACTGACTATATTCCCTGTGCTGAACTTGGCATCCCCGTGATTATAACTGGCAATCTGTGCTCCACAATAAATGTTTTAAAACACTATCTCATTTAATCCTCACAACAAACCCTCCGTGTGGGCATCCTCTCCATCCCACAGATGAGAATTAGGACCAGAGAAGGCAGAGTCCTGCCCTTCAGAAGAAAAGGACACGATTTCAAGTATAATATTTGTTCCTGCCGGTGCTCTTGCTTATCACTGAATTCTGAGCCTCGGCCTTTCCAGCCGTCACCTGAGGGAACACCGCCTCTTCAGGGGCGGTGAGTTGGAAAGGGCTATGCTAGTTTACAAACAGTGTTAAGTCCTCTCATTGGGAAATCACAAATTGAGCTGGAAATACAGAATCAGGGAATTTTTATCACATTCCTGATTGCATCATATCATCTATAAGGCCTTCTTTAAAATGTATTTAGTGTAAATGCATTAGTGTCAAATGCATTAAGTGCAAAAGTGACTAAAGATTAAGAAACACTGCCATAGCCAGGACCGGTTTGGCTCAATGGATAGAGCGTCCCAGGTTCGATTCTGGTCAAGGGCATGTACCCTGGTTGCGGGCATATCCCCAGTAGTGAGGTGTGCAGGAGGCAGCAGATCGATGACTCTCTCTCATCAATGTTTCTAACTCCCTATCTCTTTCCCTTCTTCTCTGTATAAAATCAATAAAATATATTTAAAAAAAAAGAAATACTGCCATAACCCGGTAACTGCAGACTCCGGTCCTGGTATGGCACCAAAGAATGTGCACTAGATGGGCACGGCTGACACACTTTCACCCACCTCCCCCACGAGTGGCCCAGCTGAGTAAGACTTTCGGCTGGGTCAACTTCATGGTTCCATTTCTTGCATCTTTTCTAAATGTGCTTTTTATTACTTGTACCATATTTTATTATCATTATTTTAGAATATACTTTTGTTGATTTTAGAGAATAGAGAAGAACCATTTATGGCTGATCCATTTAAAATTTAGTAATTGTGGCACCTGACCTTTACATACTTCAGTATTCTCCTACATAACCAAAATATGTATGTCACATTCAGGAAATTTAATACCAACATAAAACTATTAATAGTCCAAATTTAAATTTATTTATAAAAAATTATGCCTTGTGCCGAAACTGGTTTGGCTTAAAGGATAGAGCATTGGCCTGTGGACTGAAAGGTCCCAGGTTTGATTCCAGTCAAAGGGCATGTACATTGGTTGCGGGCACATCCCTAGTGGGGGGTGTGCAGGAGGCAGCTGATCGATGATTCTCTCTCATCGATGTTTCTAACTCTCATTCCCTCTCTTCCTCTAAGAAAATCAATAAAATATATTTTTTTAAAAAATTATGCCTTGTATTTGGTTGTCATATCCACTTAGTCTCTTAACCTAGGAAAATTTCTTTTTTCATGACATTGACATTTAAAAATATATATATTTTTATTGATTTCAGAGAGGAAGGGAGAGGGAGAGATATAGAAACATCAATGATGAGAGAATCATGGATGGGCTGCCTCCTGCACGCTCCACACTGGGGATTGAGCCTGCAACCCGGGCCTGTGCCCAGATCAGGGACCAAACGGTAACCACCTGGTTCATGTGTTGACACTCAATCATGGAGCCACAACGGCCAGGCAAGATGAAGACATTTTTGAAGAATCCAGACCAGTTACTTCATAGAATATCCCTAATTCTGGATGTGCTGGTTGTTTCCTTATGAACTGATGTAGGTTCTTTTTGGCAGGAATACTGCAGAGGTGAGTGAACCCTGCTGTTATAGCCAAATGTATGCAGTCTCACTAGTGGTGACAGTAAGGTGTGGTGGTCACTGTTGGGCTTGATTAGGGAGATGCCTACAGATCCTTTCATTGTAAACGTGTTTTCCTTTGCAATTCAGGTGACTATTAGAGTCGTGTAAATATCAGGTGTCCCACTACCTCTGCACCCAAAGCTTTTAGCATCCACTCATGATCTTTGCCTGGTATTTTATCCTACCTTTTTAAAAAATATATATATTTTATTGATTTTTTCAGAGAGGAAGGGAGAGAGACAGAGAGCTAGAAACGTAGAGAGAGAATCAGCTGCCTCTTGCACCCCCCCCAACCGGGGATGTGCCCTCAACCAATGTACATGCCCTTGACCGGAATCGAACCTGGGACCTTTCAGTCCGCAGACCGAGGCTCTACCACTGAGCCAAACCGGTTTCGGCTACCCTAGCCCTTTTATGCATTCATGTGACTGATCGCTACTCTCCATTTTATCCCAGAGTGAGAGCAACTGGGATTTCGACCCTGACTGCACAATGGAATCGCTGGTATCGCTGGGGAGGGACCTGGACAATCACATTAAAAAAAAACAAACACCAAAAAACCCAGGTGATGGATCCTGATGAAAAGTGAGGGTTGGTGATCCCCGAGGTAGAGGAACCTTGCAACAGTTTCATTTTGCAAATAGAAAACTGAGGCCCGAGGAGGTTAAGCGGCCAGTGGCACAGAACTCAATGGCATAGTTAAGATTTTTTTTGCTTGCATTTTAATATGCCATTCTTTCTGTATGCTATTCGAAGAACAAAACCGGAGAAATGAGTAACTTTTGTATAGTGTCAGAGCTGACCACAGCCGGAAGTGCATACTTCTGTTTCCAGGGTGAATTCTGCTTCTTCATTAGATCTCTGCAGAGGAGCGGGTCTCCGAGGCGGAGCCGGAGGTCCAAGGAGCGCAGCGAGGAGCACCGCAGCCCCGGCGCCGGCCCCTCGGCCCGCACGCCCCCCGCCCCCGTCGGCCACTCTTCCGGGGGCGGGGGCCCTCGGTGGGCAGCCAGCGGCGCGCCCCGCCCCGCCCAGGGGCCCCCAGAGGCGCGTGGAATCCTGGAAATGACGGAGCCTGCAGGCCCGCCCGCCCCACTTACCCCGGCGTGATAGACCTTGTTCGCTCTCTTAATCTTAATGTCCAGGGAGGTCCCCATCCCGAAATCGCCGCGGCAGGCGCCACTTCCGGCCGCACGTGACCCGAGGAGAAGCCGGGAGGACCCGCCCCGCCCGCACGGGCCCCACCCCTTCCCTGTCTCCCTCGGCAGTTGCGTCACGTGACCTCGCGCCGGATGCCGGACGATTCCCCGCCTTCCTCCTTCCGGCGTAGGGGCGTGCTGAGGCGGGGGACGATCACTCTTCGTCACGCCCCCGCCGGGCGTGAGAGGCGGGACTAAAGCAGCCCCGCCCCTTCCTGAAAACCAGTCATAACGCCGGAAATGCCCTCCTTCTCGCCCGCTTACTACAAGGTTGGAGGAGGGCTTTCCCGGCGTGCGCCGCGTTGGGGGCGGTGCCGGAGGCGCGTCGCGGGAACGGCCCGCGCCTGGGAGCTGCGGCTCCCGTCATGCTGTGCGCGCAGAGCCGCCGCACCAGTGAGTTGGCTGGAAGGCACGTTGGCGGGGTGGTCGTTCCCTCCCTGTCTTCTCCCCTCGTCCTCTCCACCCCCCCACGGTCTCCCGGGGTTCGGAGGGCCCGCGGCCCCGCACTCAGGACTGTGAAGCGCCGCTGGACGGGTGTCTCGGCGGCCCCAGCCCCGCTGCCGGGCCCGGGGCCAAGGTCTCGGGGAGCGCAATGACCTGGCCCCCTCCGAGCCGCGGCGCGGGGTCCCCGGGCCCGAGGGCTTGTGGGTACGCCCCGTGCGCGCCCCGGACGAGTGTTGAATATTCATATCCGTGCGTGGCGCTGGGAACCAAAGCCGGGCGGACCTGCCTGTCTCCGCTCGGTTCCCGGCCGGAGCCGCCGGAACCCGACGCAGGTCACACATGTCTGGGGGCAGCATTGCTTCCTGGCGGGGCAGCAATGCCGTGTTAGGCGACGTACCACGTCTATGGAAAGAATCCTTGTAAGGGTTTTAAACAAGGACCTCCAGTAAGCAGAGAGGTACATTGAAGGCGTACTGATGTCTTGAAATGCCTGGGTGCCGACATGTGCTTTGAACTGCATTACTTAAAAAATGTTATGTAAAACGACTGAATTACTGTCCCGAGTGCCTCCCTCTGGAGAATGGAAGTGTTACGCCCATACTTAGCGATCCCCAAGGACCACCAGGGAGCCGAGTCCGATGCAATAAACAAAAGAGCCTTTACCATGCTAGCATGGGCCCCCCCACTCACGCCGGCAGCATGGCGGAAGAGAGAGAGCTTCTTCCAGTCCAGGCGTTTTGTAAGACAGCATTGATGGAGCAGTTGCTTTTGAAGGTGGTTACAAGTGGTATTTCCCGGTTTCCAGTTCTGTTTCCAGCTCCTCTCTGCCCTGAGGGCTTCCGTCTCTGCCTTGGCGATCTTCCTGCCAACTCCAACTCAGCAAATCTGAAACAATCCATTAGGGACTTAGTCATCTCAGCCTGCCTGTTTGCAATTCAGGAGGTGGATCCCTCCCCCTCCACCAGTCTCACCCAACCTTTCCAACCGGTAAAATATCTATCAACCTCGGTAGACAATGCAAGGAAACAGGAAATGAAGCCAGGATCCACATTGGCAAGCCCTTGGCTTCGGCAAACCTGCTTTCTGCTTCCTTTACCGCAGGACGTTTCCTGTTCCTCGAGGACAGGCTGCCAATTTCACTCCTCGCTGCCGGCTGTACACAATCTTTACGGGATGCTGGTGCAGTGCAAAGAGTTACCAGTGGAATCAGTTTTGCCATCATCGCGTGTGATGGCTTCCAAACATAAAACCACTTTTCTCCAGTCACTGCTGTTTTCCATCCCTTCACCACACCTTGGTGATGCTGGAACTTTCTGGTCAATTTCAGTTCCTGAAAATCAGAACACGTCCAAGTGTCTGTCTCATGGCCTGAGATCCTGAGGGTGAGAAGGTGCAAGCATGGCTCCGGCTCTCATACACTTCCCTCATGTTGTCTTCAAGGCCTGGGTGCTATATTGCAGCGAGTATCTTAACCGGCCAGTGCTGCGGTTCTCTTCCCGCTGAGATACCTGCTTCTCCAGAGGACTGGCCCTTGTTGGAAACTGCTTTCATGGGTCACGTAGAAGGCCTGGTGGTCCTTCTCGCCACAGTTTTAATGAGAGATCCATCCCCCGCTTGATTTTTTCCCCATTATCCCATTGCCTGCACACAGTATACTCTCCCCAGTCTCCTGGGTGAGGGTCCAGCAAGACCATTTACCTTCCTAAGAGTACATCTGACTCATGGGAAATACACATTCTTGCCACACAAAAAGCTGGACTGGAGGGTGTCCCATGGTCTCTCCATTCTGTTATCTGTTTGTTTGTTTTTTAAACATTTTTATTGATTTCAGAGATAAAAGAGAGAGAGCGGTAGAAACATCAGTGATGAGAGAGGATCATTGCTTAGCTGCCTCCTGCACACCCCACACTGGGGATCGAGCCTGCAATCCAGGCATGTACCCTAACCAGGAATGGAACCGTGATCTACTGGTTCATGGGTCAATGCTCAACCACTGAGCCATGCCAGCTGAGCTCTGCCTTTTAATCTTCCTCCTCCCTCATGAAATACAGGAATAAATCACAAGAATGCTAACTAGACACATTTGCAAGCAGGGGATGGAACACCAGCCTCTCCCTCCAGCGAGTCCCACTGATAGGACAGGTTATTTTACCTCCTCTTCTCCATCACTTCCACCAGAAACACTGCCACATGGCCAACTCCCTCCTTTCTTCCTTCCCCTGTATCCTTGTAGAGACTGGAGAGGGGGAATATTTGGTGAAAACGGCTACACCTGCATCTTCTTCCGAAGCCCTGGGGAAGTCGATTGTAGGCACCTTTCGGTGGAAGTCGGGGTGCTGTGCCTTGCTTTCGGCTGTAAGCCCAGTGCTCCTTCCGGACAACGGAGCGGTCCCATTACAGGCCTTTTGGTGGGTACCGTGATGCCCCCCGAGACTTATTTCAGGGCTGAAGGCCACGCTCCTGAGCTGCTCAGTTTGGTCTCAACCGCTTTCAGCTCAGTCATTCTTCGGGAACTTACCTCAGCTGCAGATAGCTGCTCTGCCCAAGGTCATGGTCCCGTCTAGAGGGTCAAGCCACACCTCATGAACGTAGTCAACGTGATGACCTCACCCCAGTTTGGGACAACTCTGAAGGACAGTGCCAGCTGCCAAGGTCCCTATCTTAGTAGCTGTTGTGCATAACAGATCATCCTCACATAGTGGTTGAAGACAAGAAAGTTACTATCTCCTGGTGTCTGTGGGTCAGGAAAGCAGTTGTGGCTTCAACCAGGGTTCTTGCTCCTGGTCTTGGTGTTACCATCAGTAGGTTAGGCCACAGGCACGTGAAGGCGCTGCTGGGATATGGGGTCCACTTCCAAGGTGGCTGTTGGCTGGAGGCCTTGGTGCCTCGCCATGTGGGACTCTCCCCTGGCCGCTCCAGAGCCCTCTCCGTGTGCCAGCTGACTTCTCCAGACCAGGCCATCACAGGGCAAGAGCCAGCAGGGCCTTGTATGGCCGAGCTCTGACTTCTCGCATCCACTTTCCTTCTGGTCATTAGAAGGGAGTCACTAGCCGAGACCGGTTTGGCTCAATGGATAGAGTGTCGGCTTTGGGACTGAAGGGTCCCGGGTTCGATTCCGGTCAAGGGCATGTACCTTGGTTGCGGGCATATCCCCAGTAGGGGGTGTGCAGGAGGCAGCTGATCGATGACTCTCTCTCATCGATGTTTCTAACTCTCTATCTCTCTCCCTTCTTCTCTGTACAAAATCAATAAAATATATTTAAAAAAAAAAAAAAAAAAAAAAGAAGGGAGTCACTAAACCCAGCCCATACTCAAGGGGAGGGGAATTTGGCTCCGCCTCTGAAAGGGAGCATCAAACTGTAAACCACTCAATACCCATTGGGCAATGGTCGGCAAACTCATTAGTCCACAGAGCCAAATATCAACAGGACAACGATTGAAATTTCTTTTGAGAGCCAATTTTTTTAAACTTAACCTTCTAATGCCGCCACTTCAAAATAGACTTGCCCAGGCCGTGGTATTTTGTGGAAGAGCCACTCTCAAGGGGCCAGAGAGCCACAGTTTGCAGACCACTGCCATTAGGGAACCTTGTGATTGCATCACAGTTCAACCTTTCCTTCTGCCCAACCTAGGCCAGCTTCCGTCACCCCACCCCTCCACACCTGTTGACCTGGAGAGCACCCCTAAGTACTTTCTCCACTCGGACCTCTACCTCAGGCCTGCCTCCTGGCAGCCCAACCTGCAGCACTAACTTCCTGACTTGACTTCTCTGCGCCTCAGTTCCCTCGTCTGTAACGAAATCTTAGAATCCCTCCATCGCAGGGAAGTTGACAAGATTCATTGCAGCTCATGTGTTTATCAACTACTTTGGGCCAGGCACTGCTCTAAGCATTTTGAATGTTTTAATTTATTCCATTCTCACAACAATCTTACAATTACTGTTTCCCTACCTTACAAAAGGAAAACACTGAGACACAGAAAGTGCCATCCTCATTCAAGGCCATGCCATAACGAAGTGCGGCACCCATGTTGGTTCCAGAGCTCACATGTGCAATCAGCAATCACCATGATACATGTGTGTGCACAGCAAACACCTGGGCTGACAGCAAGGGCCACGGGGTCTTCATTAAAAGACTGGTCAGCCTTAGCCGGTTTGTCTCAGTGGATAGAGAGTTGGCCTTTGGACTGAAGGATCCTGGGTTTGAATCAGGTCAAGGGCACATGCCCAGGTTGCGAGCCAGTGTGGGGTGTGCAGGAGGAAGCCGATCAATGATTCTTTCTAATCACTAATGTTTCTCTCTCTTTCTCCTCTCCCTCTCTGAAATCAATAAAAATATTTCTTAAAAAGACTGGGCAAAGGACTGCCAACCAAATGTAAAAGTCAAGCAGCGGTACATGTTACAGTCAAAGGTGACTTAAAAAAGGAACCAGGGTCATTTGTGCTCTTTTTTTTTTTTTTTTTTTTAATGGTGCTTGAAGTAAAACAGCCCATCCTCTGCAAACCCATCTGTGTTGTTCCTTAGGCATTCTATCTTTGCTCAAATTGTTGAAGGATGGTGGTTTGTTTCATGGTTTTTGTATTTGAGTAATGCATGTTCTAACATGGTAGAGGCAATGCATTATTGTGTAGCCACGGTTTTCTGGAGAAGTTGATATATTAGGAACTGTATTTCAGATCTTAAATAAAATTTGTTCCTAAATTTCAAAGCAAATAAATAAATAAATAAATAATAAAATAAAAAAGGAACCAGGGTCATTTTATCAATTGAGTAGAGGCCCGGTGCACAAAAACTCATGCTCACGAATGGGGGGGGAGGGGGAGTAGGGAGGAGGAGTGGCCAGGGCAGGGCAGGAAAGCGATGGGCAAAGCAGATGTTAACGTCGGAAGCTGGGTGAGCTTTCTCATGTCTCCGCTTTGTGTGGTGGGTGTTTACATTCCATAATAGAAGGAGACAAGATCAATGTTTGCAGTAGGATAATACTTTTTAAAAATTAGCTAAAGTATTTTTCTTATGCCTTGTAATTCCTAGTAGGTGCCCCAACTCCCTCTTCATCAAATTTATATCCTGAGCCGGGACCGGTTTGATTCAATGGATAGAGCGTCTGCTTGGGGACTAAAGAGTCCCGGGTTCGATTCCGGTCAAGGGCATGTACCTTGGTTGCGGGCAGATCCCCAGTAGGGGGTGTGCAGGAGGCAGCTGGCCGATGACTCTCATCGATGTTTCTAACTCTATCTCTCTCCCTTCCTCTCTGTACAAAATCAATAAAATATATTTTTAAAAAATTTATATCCTGAATCACGAAATGTGTGACACAGAGCACTTTCCCCAGGATGTGCTAGAGGAAGGATGTGAACCGGGAGCAGAGCAGCATAGAGCCTGGGGTAGGCTCCAACCACCTGGCTTCCGGCTTCCACACCCACTTGGGAGGGGATGGACAGGGCTAGAGAAAGTGATGGAAAACTCAGCGCGCGGGACACTCAAGGGGCAGAGCGTTAGAAGGTCCAGCAAGAGTGAGTCGCTGGCTGCGTCAGGAATGTGAGCCGATCCCTCTCGCCTGGTGTTGCCCGGGTCTGCAGGGACTGACTGCCCGGGGCTCCAGCTGAGACCCTGGCCAAGGCCCGTGGCGGTTTGGAACCATATGCCGCCTGTCCCAGGTAGAAGATTAGAATGCTTCAGGGAGAAGGAGAACGGGGAGGGGAACAGGGGAAATAAAACACTACCCATTGAATTTCACCTGAATAGGAAGATTGATTCCCACCCCACCTCCCAGCAGAAGTGGTTGCTGGAGAGCTAACCTGGGTTAATTTATAGAGGGCTGAAGACTGTTACTTGTTTGGCCATTTATGTGTTGCGCCTGTAAATTTTAAAACAGCTACATATGCAAAAATCAATAGGCATTTTTATTTAACAGCAATAACCAGTTAGAAAATAAAGTGAAAATAGGGATTGTGTTCTCAATAGCAATAAAAATATAAAATACATGGAGCAATTTGAATTTAATATATGTTTTAGTTACATGGATATAGCTATAAGGCTAAATTAAGAAATATGAAAATTGAGATATGTACCATATTTTTAAAATAGATATCTACATACTTTTAAATGCCCAGTCTTATCAAATTAATTTTTAGGCTTAATTTCTCTCACTATAATATCTAATGAGGAAATTTAAAGAAATTATGTTAAAATTCTTCTGAAAAAATGATAGTGTTAAAAAGATTTTTTTAAATGTTAATTGAAGGGAAAAGAGCCCTACTAAGCATAAAACAGTAAAGCTATAAGAGTTAAAACATTATTTGGGTATAAGATTAATTAGACAAGATAGCTCAGAACAGATGCATATATATATATATATATATATATATATATATATTAATATATTTTATTGATTTTGTACAGAGAAGAAGAGAGAGAGATAGAAACATCGATGAGAGAGAGTCATCGATCAGCTGCCTCTTGCACACCTCCTACGAGGGATATGCCCGCAACCAAGGTACATGCCCTTGACCGGAATCGAACCCGGGTCCCTTCAGTCCCCAAGCTGACGCTCTATCCATTGAGCCAAACAAGTTTCGGCAGATGCCAATATATTTTAATATATGATAAAAGATATAAATTTATAGAGGTTAGAGGATTATTCAGTAAATAATAGATTAAATGGCTTTTATTTAGAAGAAAAGTTTTGCTATCATACCATGAGTTAGTTACTTCTTTCCCCAAAAAACCTTAGTTGGATTAAAGAGTTCGGAAATAATAAAACATGTTAGGCATAGACTTAATGGGAAATGGGAAAACCCTGTGTGAGAAAAATTACTTTAAAACTTATCAGAAGATTTGAACAGAGAGAAAAGCATACCATATGCCTAAATAGGAAGGTTCAATATCATCAAAATATTCTCTCTTCCATCATTTGTACATTTAAAGCAATGCCAGTAAAAATAACCATCTTCTCTTTCTTCCTGAAGCCAGGCAGATTGATTATGAAGTTTATTTGGAATAGTAAATCAGCAAGACAAGCCAGAAAAAGTCCCAACAAGAAAAAAGTGAGGAAAGGGCCTAGGCCATGTCATGTACATACTAGCACATGTGACCAACGGCAAGAGGTGGGCATTCTGGTCCTGAGCTTTAAAAAGGCCTGGACACATCTGCTTTTTCACAGGAGCCCCAGGCTCTCTCCCAGGACCTGACACATGAATGAAGCCATCTGGGAGGCTCCTCCCCACTGCCATGTGACTGCAGCCACGTGAATAGCACCAGGTGAGACCAGCAGGTGAACCCCTCAGCGGAGCCTCAGTCCACTCACAGAACAGAAATGATAAATGGCTATTGCAGAAGAGAGAATTTTATAATATGGTCATAGCTATGAAAAATAGGCAAACAAACAAAAACATGCAACACACACACACACACACACACACACACACGGCCTAGCAGAAAAAGAAATGTTCCCAGGTATTAACAGTGTCTGTTCTGGGATAATTAGAACCACAGGTGCCTTTTGTTCTTTTTTTCTCTTCTCACAAATATGTATTATTTCAAAAACACCGTAAATTTTAAGGTATTTATTATTAAAATTTAAAAATATATTTACCACTAGAGGCCTGATGCACAAAATTCGTGCCCCGGGGGGTGGGGTCTTTCAGCCCAGCCTGCCCCCTCTCATAGTCCGTGAGCCCTCAGGGGATGTCCTACTGACGGCTTAGGCCCACTTCCCATAGGGAGCAGGCATGCCTAAGCCGCAGTCTGGCCTCCCTCTGTGGGAGGCAACCAGGCTGATCAGGGGAAGGTGTCACCTCCATCACTCTACTGCTGCTGCCACTGCTGGCCGCTGCAGCTGCCAAGGTATTTTCATCAACACGGGCTCCAGTCCCTTTACCATGAAAAAACGACAACTTTCTTTAGGCATTTTCAAGATGTCTCTTTCATAGGATATGACATTTCTTTCTTTCCTTTTTTTTAATCCTCACATGAGGATATTTTCCCATTGATTTTTAGGGAGCATGGAAGAGAGAAGGAAAGACAGAAACATCAGTGTGAGAGGCACACTTCAATTGGTTACCTCCTGCATGAACCCTGACGGGCCCTGGCTAGGGAGGAGCCTACAACCTAGGTACATGCCCTTGATCAGAGTCAAACCCAGTCCCCAGCCATGGGTGAGGGGCTGGGGCTGGGGGCTGGCCCCCTGCATGTTATTCTCTCTGGTCCCCAGGCCAGGCGTGGGCCGTGCTGTCTGTTCTCTCAGCCTCTGGGCTCGCACCAGGCCCTTCCTCCTGAGCTGGTCATGACCATTAGGTCATCCCAGCCTAATTTGCATATTACCTCTTTTTAGATATATAGATTAGCTTTTTTTTTTTTTTTTTTTTTTTTTTAAAGCAAAAAGGAATCTATGAGGCAGAGTTGGGATTCTTTCAACTGCAAGAACCAGAAACCACTTTAAGTGATCTTAAGCAAACATATAGTGGATTTTGTCAAGTTCAAGATGGAGTTGTTATAAGCTATATATACAAACTTAATTTATTCGTTTCTGGACCTTCTTCCATACAGAAGATCCTTGCCCTTCACAGGAGAAACATTTATACTGCATCAGAAACTCGGTATTAAAAAGGCAAGGAAGGAAAGGAATATCGGGAAAGGAAAACTTGTTAAAACCATATGTTCTATTTCTTACATTAATATCCTTCTCAGAGCCATCTGATAATTCAGCCTGTGTAAAGCTAACACCGAGCCACGCACCTCTTTCCCTGGCTGTGGTGTCGCTTTCCATTGACCCGCCGCGAAGTAGCGTGTGTTTACCACGAAGAGGCTGCTGATGGGCCAACTGGCAGTTCCTACAGCGTAGCAACTGGGGACCATTGTGCCCTGACTGTGTACCAGAGTTACTCAAAATTCTTACATGTAAGTCCACTAAGAGAAAAATCTATAATAATAAAAGCATAATATGTTAATTAGACGGATGTCCTTCCAGACCAAGCCGCAGCAAGAGGGAAACCTGGGTCCCAGGAGCCAGAGGGAAGCCGGTGCCAGCAGCTGGGGGAAGGAAGGCCACTCCCGCATGAATTTCATGCATCACACCTCTAGTTTTTAGAATAAGTCCAGCCAGAACTCATGCAAAACAAGCCCCAAAAATGTGTGCCACGGGTTTAAGTTAATAATTCTTTAAAGAATAGGCGAGCTAAAGCTGGTTTGGCTCAGTAGATAGAGTGTCGGTCTGTGGACTGAAAGGTCCCAGGTTCGATTCCGGTCAAGGGCATGTACATTGGTTTCGGGCACATCCCCAGTGGGGGGTGTGCAGGAGGCAGCCGGTCAATGATTCTCTTTCATTAATGTTTCTAACTCTCTATCCTTCCTTCCTCTCTGTAAAAAAATCAATAATATATATATATATATATATATATATATATATATATATTTTTTTTTTTTTTTTTTAAAGAATAAGCGAAGCCTTTGTGAAAGATGTTATGGTGGCAGAAATTGCCAAAATTACCTTGATGTCCTGCCATCACTCATAAATGCCTAAGAACATGTCAGGGCTGGCAAAGCTGATGGAGGCCAGGTTCCCTCCAGCCCTGGGGCAGCTGCCAGCATGCCCGCTGGCCCCACAGCCAGGAGGGGTGCCGAGGATGCAGGGCCGAGAGCAGCCCAGGCTCCTTACCCTCCAGCTCCTGGCCGGCTGCCTGTGTCCGTTTTGACCGCATCCAATCTCATTAGCCTGGGCTTCTGTCTCCTTCAGGGACTCCTGGGTTTCCCGGGTATTCCAGGAGGGCCAGGTGGCGAGGAGATGCCAGGTGGTACCACAATTCTATTGGGAAGTTCCACGTTGTGCTTCACCCTCTCGGACCCTGGCTGAGCAGGACAGCGGCTGCCAGCCACGGGCTCCTCCTCCAGACGAGGCGTCCTTTGTTCCATCCGAGTTGTGGCCCCGTTGGCTTCTTTTCTCCATCATCACCGAGGTCTCCTTGGCTTATCCGGACAGTTTCCTTATTATTCTTAACCTGAGGGCAAAGTGTTGTATCAGACTAGTGATTTTCAACCCGTGTGCCCCAAGAATTTGTCAAACATGCAATACCCGACTGTGTAGTCGGGGGCACTGGCTTCTTTTCCCCGCCGGTCTGTGGCCGTGAGGCAGTTGGTGGCAGGTTCCTGTGGTACTTTAGGAGGCACACTCCCAGTTGCCCGAGGCCGAGCGTTGGGAAAAAGTAGTAGGAAAATTTCAGAATTTGGGGCACGTTCAGCTACTTCCTGCCACTTCCTGCAGAGCCCGGGACAGACGTGAAGTTGGGGAGCAACCAGCCAGGCTGCAGCAGAGTGGGCAGCATTGCTCCGCCAGGGAAGCTCTGTGCCCGGCGCCCAGTGCGATGTGATGGAGAAGCTGGTCATGAGTGGCCTGGGCAGGTGGCATTCCTGACATCTCAGAGTTGTACGAAGGGCTTCATATTTTCAATTTCTCTGCCAGACAATCCAGAGGCAGATGCCCGTGTCAGGGTGCTGCCTTCCAGGAGAGCCCTTCATTCCCTAAGATTGGAAGGTGGCTGGCGACCAGTAACTGGAAGAGAAGGGGCTGGGGGAGGAGAGTGACCGGCAGCTGAAGGACAGACCACTTCAGGCGGAAAGAGAACAACACAAAGTCCAGGCGGGGAGCTGGGCTCTGGTCCTTGAAAATGGAGCGGGGCTGGCAAAGCAAAACAACCATCCTTTCTTAGGATAAGGCTGTCCCAAATATTTTAATTCTCGGTTGTTCTTCGTCGTCCCTCCGAAATTCAGGTTTGCCTGGGAATTCGGTGTTTCCTATTTTTCAATTCGCCGAATCTGGCGAGGGCCGTCATCGTGTTGTTAATGGGACCGCGAACTGGCCTGCCACCCCTGAGCGACCCAGCAGGCACCCCTCGTTCCCATGCTGCTCGGATCCCAAATGGGTAAACCCTCCAGCACTCACTTCTTTTTATTTTATTTTAAAAATTTATTTCAGAGGGGGAGAGAGAGAGAACATCAACGATGAGAGAGAAGCATTGATCAGCTGCCTCCTGTACACCCCACACTTGAGGATCAATCCGGGCAACCCATGCATGTGCCCTGACCGGGAATCGAACCGTAACCTCCTGATTCACAAGTCGATGCTCAACCCCTGAGCCACGCTGGCTGGGCCAGTGCTCCCTCCTTTTAAAGATGTGGGACAAGGCGGTCCTCCCTCAGGGCAGCTGGGAGGGTGATGAGCGGGAGACTGTCCCTCAGCCGGAGGCACTCAGACGCTGACCACGAAACGCGCCTTTGCCAGAGAGGGGGACCCTCCCGGTTCCATAGGATTGGCTCAGCGCTGCAGGCCGAGGTGCTGGGTCTCTCCCGTGAACCTTCTTTCCAAATGGGAGTGTCTATTTCCACTGCTCTTTTCCGGCTGCACCGTGGGGTGCTGCTCATTGAGGCAGATGCCGGTGCTGGCACTGCAGGCTGTGCTTCCATGGCACCTTGAGGGTGCTGCTCCCGAGAGAGGTATGACTGCATACAGGCGGGCAGACACGCGTGGGGATAGCTGGGTGGCTGAATGGGCAGGTTGTGCTGGGGTAGTTTGCTGTTCTTTACCAGCATCCCCCACTCCCACTTCTACAGCGGAATGTCTTGGATTGCAGCATGCTGGGATGTCATCTCACCTAATAATAGAGTAATATGAAAATTAGCCATCACTCCACCACACAAGCCACACCCACCAGCCAATCAGGGCACATATGCAAATTAACCCAACCAAGATGTCAGTAATTTGCATATCAAGACAGGCTAAAAGGAAGATAAGCCTGCAGAAGGGAGGAAAGCAGGCAAGGCAGCGACCGCAGCAGGAAGCCCTATTGCAGAGATTTTTCTGCAACGGCCACTAGTATAAATGATGTTTGTTCAGATATCAGAATCTTTTTTTTTTTTTTTTGCCGAGACCAGTTTGGCTCAGTGGATAGAGCATCGGCCTGCGGACTGAAAGGTCCCGGGTTCAATTCCGGTCAAGGGCATGTACTTTGGTTGCGGGCACATCCCCAGTGGGGGGTGTGCAAGAGGCAGCTGGCCGATGTTTCTCTCTCATCGACGTTTCTAACTCTATCCCTCTCAATTTCTCTCTGTGTAAAATCAATAAAAAATATATTTAAAAAAAAAAGAATCTTTTGTTTTCAGGGCAGGCAAATAATACCTGGAGCACGTAGAGCCTCAGGCCACATCCAGCCTTATCCTCTTGCTCCTGTGTTATTGGGAGGGAATGGCTGGGATGGATGGGATGTGTTAGTGAGCTCAGTCTACATAAAGCCACTCTCACTTCTGAGACCAATTACAGGTTCAGGGAAATCCCCAAACCATTCCAGTTTCAGTCCTCTGCTGGAAAGGCTCACGGAATCACTGAAGGCTGTGGTACCCAGGTTATCACTTATTACAGCAAAAGAATGCCGCTTGAAGGCGGCCAAGGGGAGACGCACGCAGGGCAGAGTCCAGGAAAATGCCCCCCGTGGAGCTTCCACTGTCCTCCTTGTGCAGTCATGGTCAGCGGTGCTCTCCTGCCAGCCAGGGAAGCTCCCCCAACCTTGGAGCCCAGAGTTTCTTGGGGCCCCATCATGTCGTAATGCTCACTTCCCACAGGGCTGACCTCAATTAGAGCCCCCCATGAAGCTGGACTAAGGCCACATGACCCAGAGCCCCCACATAGACTTCCTGCCCTGGCCGGCCTCCAACCTGAACAGCACCTGTTGAGCATGGCAACCTATCTGAAGCCAAAGGCTAAGCCCAGGCTTCTCCTTGGGCCGGATTAAGTTCCTTACTGCACACGCATCCATCTACAGTAACAGAGCCCCAGTTTTTACCTGCGCACAGGGCACCCAGAATTCAGAACCCCAGCCTCCCACACATGCTGTTGTGGCTATGTGACTAGATTCTAGGCCTCGAGATGAAGTGGAGGTGGTGTTTGCCGCTTCTCAGAAGTGTCCTCACGTGGAGGGGCCTTGTTTCCCCTCTTTTCTTGCTGCCTGAGTAGGGCTTGAGGAGCTGTCTTGGCCCCTCCGGCGAAGCTGCATGTTCAGGATGGTGAGCAACACGTTAGCAGGAACCTGGGTTTCTCTTGATTGAGGCACCTATCATATGAATGTTTGGAGAAAACATTTAAGTCATGTTTCAGTCTCTATTCCTTTGGATTTTCTGTCCTTTGCAGCAGGACCTGATTTCAGCATTTACTTCAGATTTACTTTTCTATAGCTTACATCCAGACTTGCAAAACTCTTTTCTCACTGATGACAAGATTCCATCGTTAATCCAGCTCACCTTCACATTATCAGACCTTTCCTCGTCACTGTCTCTCTGTGGTACCTCCTGCCTCACTAGAACACTGGCCTTTGTCCCAAGCCTTCATCCCATCCAGGCTTTTTATTTCCATCTTCAGCTGAAGCATGACGGCAGGAAGGGTTATTTTCTGACGATATAATTATCATCTTTCCATGGCTAATGGATTGGAGATTTGATTGAACTTTATACCTAAGTTTTATATCTGTACCTTCAGGTCAATTTTTTAAAAATTGACAAACATTTGTTTAATCAAAATAATTATTTATACTTCTTTCTAAGATGTGCTATTTGAATTTACCCACGTTTTATCAAAATATACCAGGGTTTTTTATGCCTACCTAATTGCTTCACAACAGATCAACAGAAAGAATAAACATTAATCTTTTATTTTTATGTTTTGATGTTTTGTCATCTTTTGTTGTTGTTTTTAAATATATTTTATTGATTTTTTACAGAGAGGAAGGGAGAGGGATAGAGAGTTAGAAACATCAATGAGAGAGAAACATCAATCAGCCTCCTCCTGCACACCTCCTACTTGGGATGTGCCCGCAACCAAGGTACATGCCCTTGATCAGAATCCAACCTGGGACCCTTCAGTCTGCAGGCCGACACTCTATTCACTGAGCCAAACCAGTTAGGGCATCTTTTGTTTTTTATAAAAATGTTACTGCAGCTTTTTTAAATATCTAAGAAATTTAAAAAATATATATTTTATTGATTTTTTTACAGAGAGGAAGAGAGAGCGAGCTAGAAACATCGATGAGAGAGAAACATCCATCAGCCACCTCCTGCAACCTCTCTACTGGGGATGTGCCCGCAACCAATGTACATGCCCTTGACCGGAATCGAACCTGGGACCTTTCAGTCCGCAGGCCGACGCTCTATCCAAACCGGTTTCGGCAATATCTAAGAAATTAATCATTAAGACACAAAGGCTGAGCAAAGATTGCTTTTTACATTATGAAGACGGGTGTCGTCTCCTTCCTTCACTTTGCAGCCGCAGGGCATTGTGGAACCTCTGTCACCAGCCTCCTGGTCGGTTAGTGTTGGGACTGGGGGTTGGAGGAGTAGGAAAGAAATGACCCTAAAACCCAAAAGTCTCATTTCTAATTTGCCTACCTTAAAGACCTGCTTTCTCATTTCCACGGAAGAATAGATGTATTACATGTAAGTATATTTATATGTACCAGCATATGTGTTTAAAGTATTATAAAGTTATTTTTCTCATTATTATGCAGTCAAAATCAATGTTTAAAACATCAACCGGTATCAATGACGTGTTTCTTACTTCACTTTATTACAAAGCCACGGAAGGAAAAGGGGTGGGATGCCTGAAGAACGGAAGTCATAAAGTCTTAGGCAGGTGACCTGCTATGGTTATTAGACAACGTGGCCGGGGATCTGTGTCCTCAGTGAACAGGGCCTCATGGAGTTTTCTTGCTGAGCGGACCGTAAGAACTTAGACACCAGGGTCTTCCTTTTCCAAATGGAATAACCGAGTCCGGGGGAAATCAAAGTCATGCTCAAGGTCACCCTGCTACTCAGCAGCAACGCCAGAATCAGCACGCAGGCTGCTCTGGCTCCTGGTCAGGCTCTCTGGGAACGTCCTGTGTCCCTTCTCAGACAGGCCAAGGTTAAAATGCAGGGCCCCTTAAGCCGCAGACGGGTTTCCATCAGCGCCGAAAGCTGCTGGATCCAGCTAACTCGTGCTCTTTTGGTTGGGAAGAAACTTGCGCTCTGGTGAAGCAGGATTTCTGTCTCCAGAGGGATGCCAACACGGTTTTTCCTGCCAAACCAAACCAAAGAAAGAACGGAGGTCTCCAAAGTTCATCGCAGACACGAACCACCTAAAGAACAACCCTGAGCTCCTGCCTCCCTTAAGGCCGCACATTCTTTGAGGATGACAGTTACTCCACTTCGTACCTCGCCCCTAGCAGGCAGTTGGTGCAGACGTTGCTTCTGAATGAATGAGGCGTATAAATCATGGCTTTCTACCCTGGCATCGGGCCCTTTGCAAAGAAGCAATAAACACGTGTCGAATTTCCTGTGCCGTCAGAAACATCGTGTGATCATCCCGTTAAAAATAAAGAACTCCCAGGCTGGCTGAGCACATTCTCCAGCCGCTAGGTGCTCTTTCCTCTTTGGGCCTCAGCTGTGCGGCCGGAAGCGGGCGATGGGAGAGGGGCTGGGCTGGGACGTGGAGGCCGGGAATGCTGGCTATGCGGGAAAGCACTTGGAGAATGCCTCGGAAGCGGAGGAAGTATTTGTAGAGCAAGCCACGCACAACGATACTCGAACCATAGAAGATACGTTCAAAATAGATGCGTGGGGCACATTCACCGAATGTCACATTTCCACCACTTTTCTGTGCTGCAGCCGGCTGTGAGCCTGAGCACAGCGTGTGTGCCACAGACGGTAGGTCAGCTTGTAAGACGATAGGGCACATACTTTTACATGGATCTTCTTATGGTAAAATACACATAAAATTGTGATTACCTAATGGCACTAGCAGCTTTCAGAAAAAAAAACTTTGCATGCATAATTATATCTTTAAAAAAAGACATGCAGTGGTTTTGTTCACTGAGAAATAGGTGCCATCAGTTGCAATGTAAGGACGAGAGCTGTGGGTGGAACCAGCGCTGAGAAAGTTACCCTCTCATCTGGGCCCCCAGCCTACACGGTGGTTTCTTCTGGACTGCCAGCAGGGACAGCGAGATGTTGTCTAGCGTTGGAGTTTCTAGTTGTAGGGAAGTTACCATCATCCAATGGGAAAACATGTTGTTTCAGAGCGTTAAGAGAGCAAATCAAGCCCTGGCTGGGTGGCTCAATTATTTGGCACATCATTCCATACATCAAAAGGTTGTGGGTTCGATTCTCAGTCAAGGCGCATTCCTAGGTTGCAGGTTTGATCTCTGGTCAGAGTGGGAGGCAACTGATGGAAGTTTCTCATACTGATGTTTCTCTCTCTCTAAAATCAACTTAAAAAAACACACAAACCCACACATATCTTTGGGTGAAGATTTAAAAAAAGAGCAAACCAAGACAGTGAAAGGATCCACTCAGTGGCTACTACTCAGCAAGAGAAAGGAACAAGCCCTAGCTGGTTTGCTCAGTGGACAGAGCATCCACTTGTGGACTGAAAGATCCTGGGTTTGATTCCAGTCAAGGGCAGTTATGGGTTCAGACCCCAGCAGGAGGCATGCAGGAGCAGTCAATCAATGATTCTCTCTCATCATTGATGTTTCTATCTCTCCCTCTCTCTCTCTAAAATCAATATATATATATATATATATATATATATATATATATATATATATATATATATATATATGTGTGTGTGTGTGTTTTGTTTTTTTTTAAAAAAGGAACGAACTATTGGTTATATAACAACCTGGATGGACCTCAGAAACATTTCACTAAATGAAAGTAACCAGACAAAGACTATATAGGGAATGATTCATTTATAGGAAGTTTCTAGAAAAGGCAGAACTGCATGGAGCTGCAGGTGGGAGCGGGGAGTGACTGCATGTGGACAAAGGGAGCTTTTGGGGTGGATGGAAGTGCTGGGGAATGGAATTCATTCCTAATGTATAAGTTCACTACAATATATATAAGTTCATTAAAACTCATTGACCATTGCAATGGGTGAGTTTATAGTATGTAACTATACTGCAATAAAGCTGTTTTTTATTTTTAGGCTCAAGTATCCTTATCTTTTAAAATATTTAAAATTTTATTTTTCAGTTACAGTTTACGTTCAGTATTATTTTGTATTAGTTTCAGGTACACAACATAGTGGTGAGATAATCATATGCTTTACAAAATGTCCCCCTCCCCCATATTGTCAGTACCCACCTGGCAGCATACCCGGTTATCACAGTGTTACTGACAGTATTCCTCAGGTTGTATTTCACACCCCTGTGACTGTTCTGTAACCACCAATTTGTATTTCCTACTCCTGTTCACCCAGACCCAACCCTCCTCCCCTCTCACAATGATCAGTCTGTTCTCTGTCTCTATGAGTCTGTTTCTATTTTGTTTATTTTTTCTTTAGTTTCCACATATAAGGGAAGTCACATGCTATTTGTCTTTCTCTGACTGTTTCCCTTAGCATAGTACCCTCCATGCTGTCACAAATGCCGAGATTTCACTCTTTTCATGGCCGAGTGATATTCCACCATGGATATTACTGCCCACAGCCGCTCTGCCCGTTCATCCATCGACAGGCGCTTGGGCTGCTTCCACGTCCGGCCGTTGTAGGTAACGCCCTGCACGCACACGAGGTGCACACATCCTTTCCGGTGAGTGCTTTGGGTTTCTCCGGGTAGAATGAAGCTTTTTTGTTGAAAGAAATGAAAAGAAGCGGTTCCTCCAGGACCAGCCCCCCCCCCCGCCCCCCCATCGCCTTGCTCAGCAGGAGCCTCCCCTGTCTGACTCCGGGAGCCGCACCTTCCCAGGGCAGCCTCCCAGCACGGAGCTTTGTGTGCAGATCTAAGCTCTGTCAGAGCAAAGCAGCTTGCCGAGGCTTCAGACATCAGGGTTTGCCGTTTGCAGACATGGCTGTTGTCAGTCGGCTCCCGTACCAATGCCATGTCCAAGGATAGGCCGCTTCCCTGATTTGGAAAGAGAGAGAGCGGAGTGACTGGAGCCCAGGAGAGTGTCCTGAGCTTTTCTTGCACCAGGCAGCTGTTTGGGGCAGTTCCCGGGCAGGAGGAGGGTATTTAGGGCGCAGACTAAATGCCTTCACTGACAGCTGTGGCTGCTGGCTCACACGTTGCAGCCACCACCGCACTGTGGGCGGATTGCGTTAAGAAAACACACCGTGTTCTAGAGAGGGACCGAACACTCAGGTGTCAGCTGGACTGGCCTCTCTGTCCACGGCAAGGGGTTCTTGGACTTGGGTGCCCACCGGAATCTCCGGGTTTGTTAAAGAGGCAGATGCCCAGGCCAGGCCTCAAGGCTGCAGAATCGCATGCCTGGGGGCCAGGGCCAGAGCCTGGTCTTTAAGGAGCCACTGAGGTGACTGTTACACTAACGGTCCTCAAAAGTTGGTTTAGGGAAGAGGGAACTCTGGGTAAAGAGGGAAGAAGAATCGGGGTGGGGGAGTTGTTGAGAAAAAGAGAGAGAAATAGGGAGGGAGGGGGCAGAGGGAAAGGAGTGCCCGTGAAGATGGCCGGTCAGCAGGCCTTGTCTCGGTGTCACAGCTGGATGGAGTTTAGGTCCTTCTGACCCTGGCCTCATCCCCATCTCTCGCTCGGCCTTGATCCTTACCTGCTCTCGGCCTGGCTTCCATGTGGAGGAGGCCCCTGTGGTAGAGGGGACTCAGGTCGTTTTCAAGGGTCCTCTCCTGCCCACACCCGCCCCCAGGGGGCAGGGGACTGGACAGGAGGAAGAGGAGGCCTTTGCTCAGGGAGGCAGGTTGCTTCTCAGGCTGGGAGCCTGCAGGGCAGTCTTCTTTCTAAGCCCTGCTTGGGGAGCACAGAGCCACAGAGCGGGGTGAGTTGACGGCCCAGCTCTGCTGTGTGGGAAGACAGGCTGGCGTGGTGGTCCCCTGCTGATCCCCTTAGCTTGGAGACCTCGCTTTCCCATCGTCCCTGGCAGCAGCCCACCCAGGAGCAGTGCCCCTGGCTCTATCCCGGAGGTACTGCCCACTCACCACACCCCATGGGCAAGCCACTGGCAGCCTCGTCTGCAACGTGGGACCCACCCAGCCCCCAATCACTGATTGCCCCAGAGTGGATGCTTTACCCAGTCTACAAATGGGCATTACCACTAAGACGTCCCATCCTGGTGCTAGTTTCTCATACTAGCCTAGGCACCCTGGGAACCTGGGGAAGGGGGAGAGTTGTGCGGGAGGGGGGTGGAGGGGTTCTGGGGGGACTGCGCTCCCTCCCCAGATCAGTCCCCTCTGGGCCCTGCCTTCCTGAGTGCCAGTCCCATGAGACACCAGTATTGTGAGGAAAGGAACTGGAGGTTGGCTAGCCCAGCTCTGACCCACAGTCACCCCCTTTGCCCATCGCTGTCCTTGTTTTAGCTCCCACCCCTTCCTCTGTGGACCAGAAGCCAGCTGCATTGCTTCCTTATGGTGCGAAATGAGCTTTCCTCAAAAACGGACCTGGTTTGAATTTCTATAAAATAATTTATGTGACTATATCAGAAATTATAAAATTAATGTTAGTTTGTAGGTGCAAAAGTGGAGCTCTGTGTTTTAGAATTATATATTGAAACATTTACAAATGAAATGATACAATATGAAATTATACATTGAAATATTTACACTTGAAATGATATAATACTGGAGGTTCAACCTCTGAACCAGAAGGTCATGGTTCAGTTCCTGGCACATGCTCTGGCACATGCCCGGGTTGTGGGCTTGAACCCCAATAGGGGGTGTGCAGGAGGCAGTCAATTAATAATTTTTCGTCATCATTAATGTTTCCCTCTCTCCCTCTCCCTTTCTTTATGAAATCAATTTTAAAAATTTAAAATTAAAAAAATAAACACCAGAGGGCAGAAAGTGGGTGAGGGCAGGGGTGAAGCAAGGCTGGCCCTGAGTTGGTGAGTGGGAGTCTGGATGACTGGGTTTCATTGTACAAGACGTCTACTTGGTGCCTGTATAAAACTTCCATCGTAAGAAACTGTAAAAATACCGGTGGGAATTTTTGCAGGGGAATCCCTCCGAAATAGCATGGAACTACCACAGTGTGAAAGGCTTTGAAAAGAGATTGTAAAGGCAGCCACCCCAATGGGAGTGGGTCTCGTGCAACCCTCCCCTGGATGAAAATAGCAGCTTGGGGTTGTTCAGTTCACCTCTGATGACACAATCCCAGATAAAATATTCTAAGATCTATAGCTTTAAAAAAAATAATAATAATAATAAAAACTTGTGCCCTTGCTGGTTTGGCTCAGTGGATAGAGCATCAGACTGAACCTCTCAGGTTCTATTCCAGTCAAGGGCACATGCCTGGTTGTGGACTCCATCACCAGTAGGGGGCGTGCAGAAGGCAGCCGATCCATTATTCTCTCTCATCATTGATAGTTCCATCTCTCTCTCCCTCTTCCTTCCTCCCTGAAATCAGTAAAAAAAAAATATATTAAAAAAAAAAACACCTCGCAAAAACATTTACCTAGGTCCTTAGTATTTATTTTATTGCATACTAGAGGCCTGGTGCAGATTTGTGCATTGGTGGGGTACTTTGGTATTGCCTGCGGGGAGTAGGCCAGAAACTGTCAGTCCTAGCCACCTGCCAGCTGCTCGGTAGGCTTGCTGCTGCTCCACTGCGGTCTTGGGCTGCAGCAGCAGCATGAGCCCTGTGTTTGACACCCGTTGGGGCGCACTGACCACCAGGGGGCAGCTCTTGCATTGAACGTCTGCCCCCTGGTGGTCAGTATGTGTCATAGTGACCAGTTGATCAGTCGTTCAGTTGCTTAGGCTTATATATATATAGATTAATTGGTAGAGTTAAGACTAAGAAACATTTGCCCTGGCCAGATGGCTCAGAGTGTCGTCCTGTACACCAAGTTAGGGCACATATCTAGGTTGTGGGTTTGATCCAGGGAGGCAATCAACCCGTGTTTCTCTTTCACATCAATGTCTGTCTGTCTGTCTCTCTCCCTCTCATCCTTCCTCTCTCTCTCTCTCTCTCTCTCTCTCTCTCTCTCTCTCTCTCTCTCTCTCTCTCTTTCTCTCTCTCTCATCAATAAAAGCATATCCCCATTTGAGGATTTAAAAAAAGAGAGAACCATTGCTCAAAGTGGAACATTTTCCTAATAGGTTGAAAGTGTGCGTGTCAGAAAAGGAAGCATCTTGGGAGCCCTCCAGCAGCTCTAAAAAGCTCCGTGTCTCTGTGCAGAGCGTCTTATTTAGAGGAGTGAGTAGGAGGTGGGGATGTGTGTTGAAGATTCAGGAGCATCTGATTTCACTCTTTATATATTCATTATGGGTAAGGGTGGTCGCCTCTGGAAGTGTGGATTCAGGGAGAAATATTAAATGTTTTTATTTTAAGTTGTGATTATCCATTTCACCGCTGTGCCTACTCATTTCCAGGGTGGCCAAAGTCTGTTCTCTGCAGGAGGACCCAAGGGGACCATGTGCTGCTGGTGTGACCCATCACTTTCCTGATTTGATGGTTATTCTCACACTGTGGACACATTTGGGGGCTCACCTCTGAGACCAGGAGTTTCTGACTGCCCTTCAGTGATGAAACGTCCATTTCTTTTGTGTGTATGTGTGTGCGTGCATGTGTGTGTGTGTGTGTGTGTGTGTGTGTGTGTGTGTGGGTTATTGATTTCAGAGAGGAAAGGAGAGGGAGAGAAACATCAATGATGAGAGAATATCATTGATTGGCTTCCTCTTGCACGCCACACACTGGGAACTAAGCCTGCAACCTGGGCATGTGCCCTTGACTGGAATCAAACCCAGGACTCTTCAGTCCACAGCCAACGCTCTATCCAGTGAGCCAAACCAGCTAGAGCAAATGTCCACTTATTTTCATTGGTGCCTTTGCTCCATTGGCCCCTTCCTTCCATTTATACAACTTCCCAGATCGAGGGTGCTATCTACTTTGGTTGGACTTTGAAACACTCTGCTCCCAACTGGTCCCTCAGCTGTAGTGTTTTGCTCTTAGGACAAATGTCTATTCAAAGCCGTGCATCCTACTGTCCAAGCTCCTTTGTTTCCAGGGACGAAAGACTCACTCTCTACAAATGGAAACAGGAGTTCATTACAGGAATATTTGTCACCAAAACACATTAGGAACAAAACAACAACAACAAAGCCCATTTCTCCACTCAGGGCCCGGGGACCCCCTTCATTGCATGTCTAGGAGTTCATGAGTTGAGTAAGATTAAAGGTTTAGAACTATAGGGACAGCATTTAAAATTTTTTGTATGAAAAATTTGATATGAAATATTGACACCACAAAAACAATAAAGCAAATAATAGAGTTGAGTAATTGGACCAATTAATAGTTGGTATACTTTTCCATGGAGCCATATTCTTTTATAAAAGAAATGAAATTAATAAGTAAAGCCTAGATCAGACCTCTCATCACTATATCCCAATCCAACATAAATTCTATACATTTTTTAAAAATTTATCCTTTCTGATTTTCTGAATAGACAACACTACCACATACAAGTAAACATTTCTTTTCTCATATGTTTTACTTGTTGCTTTGATTGGAATGTTCAAAGGAATTTCAACTGATGCTATCGTGGCGGACATCATCCATGACTTTATTGGGAAATGTTTTCATTAACTTTTAAAAACAACACACTTTACATTTAGAAGGGACACAAATAGGAAATCAATAAACATTACAAAGGGTTTTTTGCAAAAAATGCTCTGAAGTTAACATTCCACATCAAAATAGAGTCAGTCCAGTCACATACCTATGCACAGCTGACTCTTGAACAACATGAGTTTGAACAGTGTAGCTCCACTGTATGTGGATTTTTTTCAAGAAATACTGCAATTATTATTATTTGTATTTTTAATTTTTAGTTCATTCTCACCCAAGGATTTATTTATTTATTTTTTTGTTATTGTTGGTGGGGGGTTGGAAAAGAGGAAGGGAGAGAGAGAGTGGGTGAGAGAGAAGAAACGTGACGTGAGAGAGACACATTGATTGCCCCTGCATGCACCCGACCAGGCCCGGGAATCGAACCTGCAGCCTTCTGCTGTGCAGACTGAAAATCCTCTCTTTAAAAAAAGTTTTTAATTGTGGTAAAATTTACATAACATAGATTTTTACCATTTTTAAGCGTGCAGTTTAGTTGTTTTAAATGCATTCACATTGTGGTATAACCAACCTCCAAAATGCTATGACTTTGATTTTATTTATTAAAAAAAAAAATAAGATTTTATTTTAGTGTAATTTTGGACGTCTAGAAAAATGGCAAGATAGCATGGAGAGTTTCTGTATACTCCACACCCAGTTTCCCTTATTATTAACATCCTCCGTTAATATGGCAATCTGTCAACATGAATGGCCCAATACTGATATCTTTTTTTTTAACTGAAGTTTATGCTTCATTCATATTTAGACTTTGTCAAATGTCAAAGGATACCACATTCCACTTAGACTCCTCTTGGCTGTGTCAGTTTTCTTAGTCTTTCCTTATTCTTGATAACTTTGACATTTTTGAAAAGTTGGTTGTTAATTTTAATTAAACCTCTTAAACTTGCTTTTCTGCAAGCATTTAGAACAAATCAGGATAACTTTTTCCTCTAGAAGAAGATACAAGCTTAAGCATCTCAGGTTTCATAGCAATAATCTGAAAATTTGTTCCAGTGTATCATTAAAATTCTTTTTGTTGGCTCTCAGTTCTTGAGTTGAATGAAGAAAGAATTCAGAAGCAAGAACTCTGGCACAGGAGGAAGTTTACTTAGCGTACAAAGTGACAGGGCACTTGAGAAGCTTTGAATGGGCTGCTCTTCAGGGGCCGAGTGAGCCTGCTGGGCTGTGTGGACCCGGGGAAACAAGTTCCAGAGACAGAAGAAGGGCTGCTGGAAACAGGCTCAGGGGTTTGCTGTCACTGCCTGCTGCTCCCCTGGTTGCAGTCTCAAGGGGACCCTAAGAGAAGGAAAGCAAAGAAGGCGTGGGTATGTTCCTGAGAGAGCACTCCAACGGGTCCTTTGTCTTAGGGGTTTTTTGTCTGTTTCCTAAAGGCTGATGAATATTCTGTTGAGATCCCTCAGAGACCACCCTAAAATATTCATCAGCTTTCCATGTGTGTCCTTCAATAGGATGCTGAGTCAAAATGAGTGTATAGGTCATTCACTGGTCAGTCTAACCTTCAAAGAGTGTCACC
This sequence comes from Pipistrellus nathusii, assembly GCA_963693515.1. Taxonomy (NCBI): domain Eukaryota; kingdom Metazoa; phylum Chordata; class Mammalia; order Chiroptera; family Vespertilionidae; genus Pipistrellus; species Pipistrellus nathusii. The sequence goes on along the minus strand of OY882859.1, from coordinate 193,636,561 downwards.
TAAGAGGGACTTGGACCACGGGGATCTGCCCTAGCGTGGTCTGGAATGTGTAAGGTAAGGTCTTGGGATTTATTACCTGGTTGTAAATTGCTCTGCCAGTTTGTTTCGTTATCTCAGTTTCCCCATTCCATTTGTCAAGGAATATTCCCCTTTTCTTACTGTCCTGCCTCATTTTTACAATTTTCTGTTTTAAGTTTTTCAAAAACCCTTTCTTAAATGTTTTAATCGTGACATTTACATGTAAATCTGACTACTAGTTTATTTTTTTTCTGCCACTTTTGCAGAAAATAATTTGAAAATTTTTCAGGAAGAATGAATAGATGGTAAATCTGATTCTTTTATTCCCAGGCCCTTTTTTTTTTCTTTAACCTGCAAAATGGAGATAATACGCATCTCATAGAGTTGTTGGCATTAGATGAGGCAAGAGTTGTAAGCTTTTAAGCAGAGCTCCTGGCACCTTAGAAGCAATTAATAAATGTTAACTCTTGTTACTGTTGTAATAAGCAAGGGTTATTTTGCATGTATAAAGAAATCTATACAAAGACATATGCAGCCCTGACCGGTTCGGCTCAGTGGATAGAGCGTCTGCCTGCAGACCCAGGTTCGATTCTGGTCAAGGGCATGTACCTTGGCTGTGAGCACATCCCCAATGGGGGGGTGTGCTGGAGGCAGCTGACTGGTGTTTCTTTCTCATCGATGTTTCTGACTCTCTCTCCCTCTCCCTTCCTCTCTGTAAAAACTCAACAAAATATATTTTTAAAAAGACATGTACAGTGATGAAGAATAGTGGCAAGGATGGTCATAATTAAGAGGCTTTACAGAGCCACAGAACAGGTGGCATAACCCTATGATCAACTTGGTAAATATGGAAAAGGCCCGAGCATTTCTGCTAACCGTTTTAACCTGGGTGAGAAAGCCACGTGGCTGTCCAAAGCCACAAAGCACATCTGTCCCCTCAGAGGTCACTGAAGTTTGTCAGCTGTTCTGTTCCCTCAGTATGAGTCAGGAGGATTCTGGGGAAATGCCCTCCCTGGTGGCAAGGACTGACAATTTAGTTCAAAGATAAATAAACACATGATAACAGTTGAGAAACATATGTCATGTCAAAGGCAGAACATACCTTCCGGAGAGAGGGATACAGCATGAGAGTGTTCTTTATATAGGCCAGCATTCCTTGGATTGGTTCTCTGTCATTCGTGAGCAAGAAGAGAGGATAAAGCGTGATGCCTGACGCCAGGTTCCAGGACTGAGATTTTGCGGGGTGACTCATGCAGCTATATTTACTATTTGCAGCGTCACAGAGCGAGTCCTGTGGAGTCCGGGGAAACCTTCCCTCAGTGGGGGGCTGGGGGGTGGTCCCTTCTTTCCCACATATCTGCTCACAGACCCTTCCTTAGGGATGGTCTTGGAATGGCGGTCCTGTGATCCCATAAAGACCAATGATGGAAACACACTGGGGTTAACGTAAGAATGTGTTGCCGCTATAAAAACAGGCGTTTACTGCTCTTGACCTTGTGAGAGGTCTGTGACCAGTTCGGAGTTGGTCATACCGGGGCCCCTGATCATTTTCTGTGCTCAGCGGCTGGAATCCTGGAACCTGACAGAAGGGGGAGGGGAGTCAGATTGCCAGATGCGTGTGGGCTGGTGATCATTAGGGTGGATATTGCGTTTAAATCTTCTTATAATGTACTTGTACATGTTGATGGCATCATATTTAAATAACAAATGACGTTGGCTTCATCAATTTTGCCTTTAAAAGCTTTCGCAGGAAAGAGATAAAGGATAATGTGGCTAATAAAGGAAATGCTGATAAAGTATTAAAGAGAACAGAACACTTCTGACGGCTCCTCACTCCAACCGGGAGCCTGGGAAATAAGCGAGCACGAAATAAAACAGCTGGGTGGGCTCAGAGGAAATCAGAGAGGCCTTTTTTTCCTCCCGTGCCATCCCCCACGTAGGAACTGAGAGGAAAAATAAAGCCGCTCAAGTCCGGAGAGGGGAACATTTAAGAATTCTAATATCGTGAATAGACATTCAGGCTGAGTTTTCCTTGCGAAGCGAGAACAGGAAATAAATCCTTAGGAAACAACTAAGAGACTAATAAAGCAATAAGAATATTTCCAGAGGTTTAAAGTAAATTGTTTAAGAAAAAAAAAATAAGCAAAAACGGCGTAATGAACACATTTTGTCAGATGACACATATGACAACGAGTACACAGACCAGGCTTCCCCAAGAGCCAGCGAGATATGAAGTGCTTTGAAAATGTAAACATGAGTCAGATGCCTGGCGATATTGCCTTCCTTGGGAAAATAAAACACCAGGACTCTTTTCCCTTTTCCCATTTTTATATTTACCTTCGAATGCAAGAGTTTATTTCTATCCGGTAAACCTGAGGGCTGCCTAATATAAAACGGAACGCGCAAAATTAGACTTCTCCGTCTCTTGCTGTCAGTTGTGAAAAGATTTGTTTCCCTGGTTATCATTTTTAAATCGTTTTTAAAAATTTCAAACGATAGAAGGTTAAAGAAACATATTACAGCACAGCTGGTGTGGCTCAGTGGTTGAGCATCGACCTATGAACCAGGAGGTCACGGTTCAGTTACCAGCCAGGGAACATGCCTGGGTTTAATGATTTTCTCTCATCATTGATGTTTCTATCTCTCTCTTTCCCTCTCCCTTCCACTCTGAAATCAATAAAAGTGTTTTGTTTTGTTTTTTTAAATACATAGCCCAAAACTGGTTTAGCTCAGTGGATAGAGCATTGGTCTGCTCAGTGGATAGAGGGTCTTCGGTTCGATTCTGGTCAAGGGCACATACCTGTGTTATGGGATCGATCCCCAGTAGGGGGTGTGCAGGAAGCAGCCGGTCAATGATTCTCTATCTCATCATTGATGTTTCCATCTCTCTCTTCTTCTCTGAAATCAATAAAAATTATTTAAAAAATAATAAAATCAATTAAAAAAATATATATATATAAAATAAAAAGAGAGAAACATATACGGACCCCATGTGCTTACTCCTCCCACTGCTTCACCACTGACCACTGTAGGCCAGCCTCATGCCACCATACTCCCACCCACTCCCACCACTCATATTACTTTGAAGCAAATGCCAGACATCAATACCATTTCAGTTAGAATTCCTAAAAGATTAAAAAAAAAAACTTTTCAAAAAGATCATGAACCTTAATAGCATTAGAGCCTCTTACAATGAGAATAATTCTTTAATTTCACCAGAATCCAACCAATGTTCCATTTCCTGGATGGATGTGTAATTTTTAAAACAGGTTCGAATCAAAAGGGCCCATCGTTGTGATTGATGGATGTGCCTCCTGAGATTCCTGAGATCCACGGGCATTGCCCTGAGGGCCGCTGGCTGGCTTTCTCCCCACTCCCCACCTTCTCGCCCACTCTCCCCTCCCCCCAGCCCCAAGGTCTGACCCAGGAACTGGTTGGCTCCTCATTTCACCCTCGTCTATTCCCTGCAGGTTCCCGTGGCTCTGAGGAGTGAGAGATTTCAGGGTGTAGGGGTGAGGGAGAAGACTGTTTTGAGTCCTTGCTTCTCCCTGAAGCCTGCATTGGTCCTGGGCGTGAGAAGCGTGAGAGACACTCAGGGCGATGGGAAACCCCGTGTGATCTGAAAGGAGCGCTGTTGTAATGTCATCCCCAGGATTCGGGGAGGGGAGGCTTTGATACAGGAAGCTCAAGCAAAACTGAATCATGAGCAACGGAAGCGATCACCTTCAGGGTATCCGTCAGTTAAGCCAGGTAAGTATTCACAGAATCAGAAGCCATGGCTGCCAAGCAAAGGGAGAGAAAGTGGGATGTTTCTGTAATACCTGTTTAAAAGAGAATAGGTCATTTAAGCAAAGGAAACTGGGAAAGACCTTTAAGTAGATATCTAACCAGTTATTCAGTACTAGAGGCCTGGTGCACAAATTCGTGTAACTGGGCGGGAGGGGGCTCTCTCTGCCTGGCCTCTGGGGATTGGGCTGAAACCAGCTCTCTGACATCCCCTGAGGAGTTCAAGTTTGCTAGAGGGCGCAGGCCAGGCCAAGGGACCCCACTGGTGCTGATGGGGCCAGGGAGGGGCTGCAGGAGGGCTCCAGGGCATGTCTGGCCCGTCTCACCCAGTCCCAATCAGCCAGACCCCATCCTATTATACAAAGACACAAAATTGTCTCCTGGTTCTCAAAGTTTCAGGAATTGGCTCAATGACATTTTTGAGAGATGCTCCATCTACCACCTCCTCCCCATTCATGTTACAGAAGAGAAAACAGCAGCTTGCAGGCTGGGAGCTGGGCCCAGAGTTAAGAGTCCCTCACCTGCGGAGTGCCGGGTGAGACCCATCGCCAGGCCAAGGCCAGGGCTCGCCGTCTCTTCGGCCCTTCTCCTAGCAGGGGCAATTGGGAGGGAATCACACCAGCAATAGAGGTAACAGGGTACCACGCACAGGCTGAAGCTAGAGAGTGCCCTGAAGGGGAGCAAGAACACCCCCCTTCCCTCCTAGGCTCCAGCTGGGCCTGCGGGGTAAGCTGGCCACAGGCAGAGGAACGGAAAAGGTAGACAGTGTATTCATGTTTAATACTTGTACGGGAGCATCGCCAGAAAAAAGTGAATAATAAATCGGTGAGATTCCAGAGCTCATATACCCCCCTACCAGGAAGGGGAGGGCAGGCAGCCAACGTGGGGGAGCGGACGTTTTAGGGGAGCTAAAGGGGGCTGAGAAGACTGGCTGGGAGCGGGCCCAGTCTGACAGTTGGCCTGGGTGTGGTGCTGAGTCTCCGGGGCTGCTGGCATTCCTGGGGAGGGGGTTTGTGATAACAAGTCCCTCCAGGAGGGTCAGGCTCCAGGCAGAGGAGGGAGGCAGGAAGCCTCCCCTGCCTTTGCCGTTTTTTCTAGTGCCTTCAGCTCAGAACCACCCATGCACCAGGGTTGCACGTGCCGAACCCCTCACCATGACACTCGGTCAACACTGTGGAGCGCCTCCCTGTCCTGAGAATGCTTCGGGGTTTCTTTTGTGTTTAAACTAGGCTGGTGTCTCAGATGATTTTCACTATCTACTTCTTCTGCCCTCCTCTTCTGATAGATAAGAACCCTGGAGGCCGAGAGGCCAGGGCTTGCTCAGGGTCCCAGGAGGGGTGGGGGGTCAGTGGCCGATGGGGCCCAGCACCCAGCGCTCCCCGTCCTGTCGGCTCCCCAGGGCTTTGCGCAGGAGCCACTCCCGTTTGGGGTCCAGATCACTGACACGGGACCTGCAGGGACAGAATGTCTCCGCCAGATGAGGGAACCGGTTCCCGTCGGGAGCGCGTGTGCAAGGAAACGCTGTGGAAGGGGTGCCTCCCCGGAGAGGCGTGAACCGTGTAGGGGACACGCAGCCAGCACACGCTGACCCCGTTAATGGGGAGGCATCAAGCTTGCGCCTGAGGCGCCTGAGAGAGAAAGGGGCCTCTTTTTAAACACTGTAAACAAATGCCAGCTCCGTTTGGTTTTGTTTGTTTGTTTGTAAGTGACGCGTGTGCATAGGGACCTTTCACTGGGGCCCTTGATGTAACCACGAGGTGACAGCGAGCACAGAAGCCACTCTCTCTCAAAGGCACGTACAGGAGGTGACCAATCCATGTGTTTCTCTCACATCGATGTTTCTCTCTGTCTTTCCCTCTCTCTTCCACTCTCTCTAGAACAATGGAGCCCTAGCTGGTTTGGCTCAGTGGATAGAGTGTCGGCCTGTGGACTAAAGGGTCCCAGGTCTGATCCAGGTCAAGGGCACATGCCTGGGTTGCATCCTGATCCCCAGTAGGGGATGTGCAGGAAGCAGCTGGTCAATGTTTCTCTCTCATCATTGATGCTTCTATCTCTCGCTCGCTCTCCCTTCTCTAAAGTCAATAAAAATAAAAATAAACAAAAAATAAAGATCAATGGAAAAATATCCTTGGGTAAGGATTTACAAAAAAGTAAAAAGTAAAAAATAAACAAAAGTTCAAACTGAAGTCTGATTAAGTCCCGGATGGAAAAATATATATATACTAGTACATATATGCAATGGTTGGGGGAGTGATGAGAAAATCGGACTGTGGATTGTGTATCAGCCCACATTGGGGGCTATGGGGATTATTGTTAATTTCCTCGGATGTGATGTTGACACTCAGAGCATGGAGGAGAATGTCCTTGCTCTCAAGCCTCCAGCGGGAGTATTTATGAATGAAGCTTTGTGATGTTTTGAACTCCCTTTAAGCAATTCATAAAATAAAATGGGGGAGAAATAATGCTAATGTAGAATCAAGGTTAATATTCAGTATATGAATAGTCATAGTACTGTTCTTCAACTTTTATATAGATTAATTTTTTTTTTCCAAAATAAAAATCAGGGGGAAAGTCTGGTGGGAAAAATCTCATTACCAAAACATGTGCCCTCCTGCGTCCCCCACTTCCTGTTTCCCAGGATATCTGATTTCAGCACAGCTAACTGCTTGTCCTGGTGTTTACCTCCAACTTAAAAGCAAAGGCAGATACTGCTATTTGTTGACTCTACAGTGTGAGACCTAACTAATAACTTTGTGATAGGGTGGGTGACAGCTTTAGCTGTTTTGTATGGAAATCCATGTTCAGCCTGTTCACAGTTATAACGAAACATAGAACCATGTAAGATTAACAAGAGTGCACAGTGCTTACAGTGCCTGAATTGTAAAACTACCTTTTTTATTGGACTTAATTGCTTTACTTCTTCAGTTGCTTTGGTTTTTATGAGCTACTGTTCAATGTTTTCTCACCTAAAAATAACGGCTCTAGCCCTAGCTGGTTTGCTTAGTGGTTAGAGAGCCGGCACATGGATGGAAGGTTGTTGGGTTCCATTCCAGTCAGGGGTACATACAGTATCTTGGTTGCAGGCTCAGTCCCCAGCCACTTGGGGTGTATCGGGGAGGAAACCAATGGTGTGTCTCTCTCACATCGATGTTTCTCTCTCTGTGTCTCTCCCTGCCCCTCACTAACCCCCCAGAAAAAAAAAAAAATCAATGGAAAAAATATCCTGGGTGAAGATTAACAAAAGACATAAAAGACAGTTCTGTAAAATCCCACTCAGGGCCATTTCCTGGAACGTAGTTTGCAACAGGCCATGCCCACTCACTGGTCGCCTGCTGTTAAGCCTTGGATCAGGACTGTGTGCTCCCCAGATTTCCACGCCTTCCCCTGCCACCACCTGGAATACCCATGTGTCTCTCTCCTGTGGGGCCCCGGATTCCTGGATCCCAGTTTTCGCTTTGCTTCCTTATCTTCATAGTCAGCTCTCTGTTTTGTTGAGCAGTTGAATTCCATTCAAATTCCTGACTCTTTGTCTGAGACCTTTTCCTCTCTAAAACTTCTTGGACTATTTTCTCCTATCATGAGTAATCAGGGCTGCTAATTGACTGTAAGTCCCTATAATTTTTACCTAATGGTCCAGGTTCTACATTTTTTAAATATAACAAAATTAGTTCCCTCCCTACCTTCTCAGCTCACAAATCAGAAAAGAACCAGAGGACTGAGGTGTGGTGGGCCCCAATAAGAATTGGTTTCCTTCTCTATTGCCCTGAGCACCGAGAACCACTCTCCTGGCATCCCTTCTCAGTCACATCTCTCCCCTCTGACTCCCACTACTGGATCTTGGTCCCATGATTCTGATGACTCTGGGTGTACCTCCTGCTCTGTCCAGGGTTCTGAGGAGAAGTCCTTAGGAGCCACCAACCAGAAGAAGCAGGCACCTCTCTCTAAAAGGAAGAGAAGTGAAAAAGGAATGCCAGCCCCACCATTCCACGGAATCCTAAACCAGGAAACCCCCAGAATGCTTTGAAGTAGAAGAGCCAGGAAGGAATTCATCTTTTCATCACACCCATGCATCGTGCCACAATGTCGAAGGCTTTCTGACCTCTGCTTCTCCAGCAGGGCTGGGACCATTGCACTGGAGAGGAAAAAGCAAGTAGGACACACATGCATATGTGAATTTTTAATTTTTTCTTAGAGAGGAAAGGAGAGGGAGAGAGAGAGAGAGAGAAACATTAACGATGAGAGAGAATCGCGCACGATTGAGCCCGCAGCCCCGGGATGTGCCCCTACTGAGAACTGAGCCTGCGAACTCCTGGTTCATAGGTCGACACTCAACCACTGAGCGACAATAGCGGGGCTGGATTTCTATATCGAAAAGGCTTTCTTCCTCCCTAGCCAGTTTGGCTCAGTGGATAGAGCATCGACCTATGGACTGAAGGGTTTGGGGCTAGATCCCGGTCAAGGGCACATACCTCAGTTGCAAGGTCCTCCCTGGCCTGGGCTCCGGTCAGGGCAGGAGGCAATCAATGGATGTGTTTCTCTCACATCGATGTTTCTCCCTGTCTTCCCCTCTCTCTAAAAACCAAGGGGAAAGTGTCCTCAGTTGAGGATTAAAAAAAAAAAAAGTGTTTTTTTTTTCAAGAAAAATCCTGAAAAAAATAAAGAAAAAAAGAAAAATCCTGGACAGTGAGTTGCCAAACATAAGTAAATGGAACAAAAAAATCAGAAGTCTCAACTTGTGTCTGTACTGTGGTCATATTGAATATCTGGTCGGAGGCCTACTTAATACTCTAACCAAATGAACTATCCCGTTAGGGTTTGATTGTAGAAAATTTGAGAAAAGGTACAAAGAAGGTAAATATCTCCTGTATTACCTCCCAGGACTAAACAGTATGCAAGTTAATATCTATATTGCTTACTAACAAAATTGAAGTTATACAAAATCTACTACTTTAAATCTTCCTTTATCATTAAACAGGCTGTGATCATTTTTCTCATGCTGTGAAATATATATGTATATATATATTTATTAATTATATAATATATATTAAAATAAATATATATATTGGGAGAGAGAGAGAGGAAGGGATGGATAGAGAGAGAGACATAGAGAGAGAAACATTGATTTTTGTGCCACTTATTTGTGCATTCACTGACTGATTCTTCTGTGTATCCTGGCCAGGGATTGAACCCACAACCTTATTGGGACCATGCTCTAACCAGCTGAGCTACCTGGCCAGGACCCCGTGAAATATATAAATTTTTATGTGTTCTATTTCAACAAGATATGCTGCATTTTTTAAGTGAGTCTCCCTGCTGGACATCTGTTTCCAACGTGTCACCTTCAGGACAGCCTTGCAGGGAGCCAGACCCTGGGTGGGGCTCGCCCTGGGGACACAGCGGAGCACGCGAGGCTTTACTCTGTGACAGTCTGGGCTCCGGTGGGAGAACCCCAGCTTCCTTCCAACACTTAGAGCTGAGCATTCGGAAGAGTAAGACTTGGTCGGTGGGTCCCTAAAGGGAAGATGGAGAAGAGCGATGGTAACTCTGGGGAGACCAGTATGCGGTGTGTAGAGACCATTTTCTACAGTTCAGGGCAGCCAACGTGGGTGCGGGCAGTTTCAGGAACAGAGAGTGTCCATGCTTCCCAGCGGCCTCCCAGCGTGGCTGTGTCTGAGATCATGGAAGAAGTCACAATTTATTTGTTTTCTTGGAGGGGAAGGGTTCTCGGGAAAGGCTCCAGAAGTGGACATCTGAACGCAGTCTTCTTGTTATTTCTCTCAGGGCCCGGTGTGTATACATGATCTTCATAAAGATCATGGCGAATCAATCCCCTGTAAGATGAGGACACGTTCAGAGAGGTTAAGGAAGCCCGGTTCCTAACGGGAGGTCGTTGAGACCAGACTAGAGGTCCATGCTCTTGGGCCTCACAACTGCTTTGTTCCAGTTGCTGTTCTGACTCTTCAGGTCACCAGCCCCTTCTGTTACGTCCAGACCCACAGGACATGCCTGTGCCTTCCTTCACTGCAGGGAAAAGAAAACGTTCCCCATGATGAATAGCAACATGGAACACGCCACTGCACAGCTAGCAGGCAGGGTGTCCTGTGTGTCGCCTCTCCCCGGCAGTGATTTTGACAGGTAAGGGTGAGTCTGTGGTGCCTCAGGGGCCTGCTGCTCAGGACAGGCCCCTGCTTCAGGGGTCTGAAATAATACTTTTCAAACTCAGGCTCCCTGTCTCCTGTGTGCCTCTGGCTCTGTCAACACAGAACTTGAAACACTGGCCTTTGACCTTGCTCTCTAGCTGTCAAGCTGCAAAGCACATCGCTTAGGAACGTGTCCCTGTTTCCAGCACCCTGTCTAGAGGGAAGGGTCAAGGTCTCCTGTGGGCTACAGGGGGGGGGCGAGCACCATCTTCAGGTGGCCAGCTGGCTGCCTGGGGACCCTTTCCACCAGGCGGTTTTCGCCAGAGCAAGTCCGAGGGTCCTGAGATGATGTGCCCCCGAAAGGCATCCACATTCAATGCTCCCCGAAGCCATTGGGGCCTTCCTCAGGGTTTGCAACCCGCCCCCAGGCCCCGCCCCATCTTCAGGAAGCCTGCATCCTCTGCGGGAAGAGAGGAAGGCCGGAAGCAGATGGCCATCCCCAATCAGCCCAGTGAAGTGTGTTCCTCTCTCTTTTAGCCATTTCCTGGTTCTAGTTACTTGCCTGCTGGTGGTTCCTTTCTTGCAAGAACATTTATTTAGTACCCAGGATATGCCAAGCACTAGGAGTAAAAAAAAAAAAAAGTCAAGTGGATGAAGTCTCTGCCCTTGAAGAGCATCCTCTTCTGGCAGATGGAGGAGGGACCTGCAAGCAGCCAGGTGGATGCTCTGAGGAGGGAATGAGAGAACAGAGCCTGCAAGGAACGGTCCTGTGTTCTGGGGGCCTCACTTGGGAAGCCCAGCGCAGGAGCCTGAGGAGGGTCCAGTCCTGCAGGGGCCGAGGACACACTCCCAAGCAGGAGTGTTACCCCCAAAGCCACGAGGAGCCCGCTGGGGGGTCAGCAGGCAGTGCTGGGAGCCTGACCTTGAGGAGGGCGAAGGGGAAAGGAGACAGGGAGGCTGGGAGTGGCTGTCAGTCTGTTACTTTCTTCTGTGCTTTTTTGGTTTTTCAAGCCATGGACCTGAACGATTCTTGTTTGAAAAATAATCAGTGGTTATCTGGGCAATGAGAGTATGTGGCTCCTTTCGTCTTAATCTTTATACTCTTCATGTTGCAGATTTCAAAAGGTAACAAGTAATTTTTGCTTTTATGTGTTTTTTTTCCAGTTCTATTGAGATATAGTTGACATACAGCACTGTATAAGTTTAAAGTGTACAGCATAATGATTTGATTTATAGTGTGAAATGATTACCAAAATAAGTTTAGCCAATATCCACTACCTCATAGATAAAAAAAATGTTGATTTTTTTTTCTTGTGATGAGAACCCCGAGGATTTATTTCCTTAACAGCTTTCATACAGAGTGGGGCAAACGTAGGTTTACAGTTGTCACTATGTGAAAGTTTATTCTTGTATTATTGTTTATTATATTATTTTCCATACAACTGTAAACCTACGCATGCCCCAGCTATATACCTCATACAGCAGTGTTTACTGTAGTCATCATGTTGTATGGCACATCCCTAATATGTCTTTATTGATAATGGAAGTTTGTACCTTTGACCACCTTCATTCAATTCCCCCTGCCCCCAGCCAGTTTTTGCTTTTAAAGATCTGTAGGTAAATGTGGACATGGGAATAAACAGACACGCTTGCTGTCCTTCATAAATACACTTTGGCTCTTTTAAAAAAAATATATTTTATTGATTTTGTACAGAGAGGAAGGGAGAGAGATAGAAAGCTAGAAACATCGATGAGAGAGAGTCATCGATCAGCTGCCTCTTGCACACCCCCTACTGGGGATATGCCCGCAACCAAGGTACATGCCCTTGACCGGAATCGAACCCGGGTCCCTTCAGTCCCCAAAGCCAACACTCTATCCACTGAGCCAAACCGGTCTCGGCTACACTTTGGCTCTTTGACTTGGCTCTGGATTTCACTGTGCATCCAGGTGGACGGCTATTGTTTTTGCATTTGGGCCTGAGAACCGTTGGAAGGTGCCTACTAAGAAGGGCTGTGGCTAACTGAACTCAACTTGAAAACAAAATCAAACAAACAAACAAACAAACAAACAAAACACAGAACCTAGCAGCCATTTCTGCTCAGGGGCCTCTCACGCAAACTGCACTTCCAGGAGCAGCAGGTACTGAACTGCCTGCCTGCCCTCTGCTTCTGCCATCCCAGCCAGTCCTTACTGAGGAGTTCCTGGAATTCTGTTTCAACCAATAGGAGTAAGGCTCCCCCCAACCATTCCAACTGTGCAGCTATAGTGCCATCAACAGACTAATCAGAGAAGCTCATTTCTGACCAATCAGGACAGTGCTTTTTGGGCCAATCAAACTGTGAGGATTTGAAGTCCTCATTTGCATGAAGACAGGGCAATCATGAGCTAGAAGCAGGGACTTCTGTCTGTATAAGCCAGCTCTCCTCTGGCTCTGAGAATGCACTTTCCCTCTCCACTGAAGACTGGAGACTGAAGGCTATTTCCTGACTGAGCTGAATATTGAAGATGGACCACCTGAGCAAAGCAGAGCGCACCATTGCAGGAGCAGGCTGCACAGGGCAGAACAACAGGTTAACGAATAAACAAAGTGTGACATTCACACAGGGCCCCAGAGCACCTAGTCTAGGTGAGAGGGGTTGGGGAGGGTGAGGCAGTGAGGCTGAGCAGGGAAGAAGTCTGGACTAGATCCACTTGGGAGATGGTCAGGGATGGAGATGGTCACAGATAAACTGGGATGATGGATGTCTGTTGTTGAGATCATACACTAGTCTAACAACAATAGCTTTCCAGTTTTCTTTCTTCTTTCTTTCTTTCTTTCTTTCTTTCTTTCTTTCTTTCTTTCTTTTTTTTTTTTTTTTTACAGTTAAATTAAAAAAAAAGAAGTCAATAAAGAGATGACAGTTCTTCCCCTCTGCCCCAAAGGAGAATGCAGGTAGGGTACAAAGAGCCTGTGTGTGTGTGTGTGTATCTATCTATCTATCTATCTATCTATCTATATATATGACATTAAATGGGCAAAGAAATGCAGATTACAACAAGAGTGTGGAAAAAGTCATTCTCACATACTACTTTTAGGAGGGCAAATTGGTGAAATCATCTCTGAGAGACATTTTGGCAACATGAATCAAAGTTCCATAAGAATTTATGCCCGATCCTAAGGAAATAACTGGACAGCTGTGTAAAAGCACATATGCAGTGTGTGTGCAGCTTTATTTATGCTAACAAAAGAGGAACACTTCCTTTAAAAATAGAGGAGCAGTTAAAGGAATTGTGTCCCATTCAACTGATGACTGCTAAAATAATTACCTACATTTCAGTTGATTAACACAAAACCGTGTTCATAACATAATTATAAATAAAAAAAATCACAAAAGGCATAAAACACGTGCTGCATGTGTCTGTGTGGGTTTCCGTCTCCCTAAGAAAGTCTGGGAAGATATATGCCAATATAAAGATATTGATGAGGGTTATCTCTGCTGGTATCTCTGAATAACCTTCACCTCTTCGTTTTCCCATATTATAAACCTGTTTCTAATGACCATAAATTACTTTCTTTTTAAAAAAATATATTTTATTGAGAAAGAGACATCGATCAGCTGCCTCTGGCACACCCCTACTGGGGATGTGCCTGCAACCAAGGTACATGCCTTGACCGGAATCGAACCCGGGACCTTTCAGTCTGCAGGCCGACGCTCTATCCACTGAGCCACACCGGTTTCGGCCATAAATTACTTTCTTGTTTTGTGTTTTTGGATCTCAGCTGTAGAGAATTGAATATTAATGTCCTGATTCCTAGCATGCTATCATTGTCCGTTTAAATAAGGCCCCGCTCTCATTTTTAATTTATTTCTGTTAACCTGTTTGATATACACGAATTCGTTTTAAAATCAGAACCAAAAATACAGCTTTGCAGGGGGAGCAATGCAGACCTTCACTCGGAGCGCCAGGAGAGCAGGGTGCCAGGCCACGCTTCTGTCCAGGGTGACGTGTGCATTGCCCCCGTTTTCGCCTGGTGTGAGGGGCAGTGGTGGGAATGCCGGTGAGTCTGGCCTTGGAATGTTCCGGTTATACCTCCCGGGAGGGGGAGGGGGTTTCCAACTCCTGAGCTTTGAACCCAACACGTGGAACCAAGCAAGAGCCCACCATCTCGGCTTACATCTGGGCTCACTTTGCCGGGGCTGCCATAACCAAGCACCACGCGGCAGGTGGCTTCATCGTAGAAATGAACTGCCTCACGGCTCTGGAGTCCAGAGGCCAAAGGTCCAGGTGGAGAAGCTGTTGTTCCCTCTGATGACTGACTGTGCGGGTGAATTTCTGCCTTCTCTCTCAGCTTCTGCCCGGCGCACTCTCCCTGTCTTCCCGGGTGTGTCTGTCTCTGTCTAAATCTCCCTTTTTATAAGGACACCAGTCATATTAGATTAGGGCTCACTCCAAGGACGACATCTTAATGGCCTCTGTCATGGCCTGACCTCCAAATAATGTTGAGTCACGTTGGGGTGGTGAAATTGGCTTTGCAATGATGCCCGTGTTTGAATCTCAGCTTTATCACCTACTGGGAGTGTGATCTGGGGTAAGTTTACTGACTCGAAACTTCCATGTTCCCTAGAAGATTAATTATGCAGTTTCCTTCACTATCAGCAATAACAATTGGAGTTTCACTTAGCTGAAAAGGTGCCAATGCTGCTCGTGTTCCCAGAGAAGTAAAGTTGGTGAAGGGGTGGGAGTGGGGAGCAGAGAGAGAAGCAGGAGAAGGAGCTATATAGTCTGAGTTTGGGACGAATTAAGTATGAATCTCTCAATAGGGACATGCTTGACCGCTCCCTTCCAAACAATCTAGTTTAACGTGGATTTAGCCACATTAGTAGGGCAATCCAAAAGAAGGTTTTTTTTTTGTTTTGTTTTTTTGTTTTTAATATTTTTATTGATTTCAGAGAGGAAGGGAGAGGGACAGAGAGAGAGAAACATCCAGGATGAGGGAGAATCACTGATTGGCTGCCTCCCGCATGCCCCACACTGGGGCATGTAACCTGGACATGTGCCCTGACCAGGAATCAAACCCTGAGCTCCTGGTTTCTAGGTCCACACTCAGCCACCCAGCCCCGCCAGCCGGGCTCCGAAAGAACTTGTGACAGTTACAGCAACTTTTGCTACAACCAAAAATCAGTCTTTAGAGTACGCTATTTGCTTGACTACTTGTGCGTTATTTTAGGTGTAGTCTGATTTCTTGCAGGGCCCGTTAATTGGAATGGCTACTTTGGTATATCACTGTTTCAATTACTGAAGGAGGTAAACATTTGCTGGAAACCGTTTAGAGCAAGGGTCTTCCCTTGTGCCCCATGGGACAGAGACGAGTGTTTATTGCAGGGTTTTCTTTATGGCTATTCGGCTGTATCTGTTGCTACTGTATTTGTGAACAGGTTTAGCTTAAAAATGGGCACCCACACTATCACACGATGGGAAAAAAAAAATCAAACTTAGGAATCAATGAGTGAGTTGGTGTAACATCCTATCTGCAGTATCCTTTTAAGCGTAACATTGAGCTGCCATTGCATTAGGTTTGGTACAAAATACAGTTTTTGGCTAGAGGCTGTCTGCTGATTACAAAGTAGCCAGCACAGCATGGCTCCCGGTTCAGCTAGGTTTTCATACCTGGGATGTAGCAACATGCATGTGGGAAGAAGGGGCCGATAGGACACACATAAATGAAGGGTGTGTGGTTGGATCCAGAACCTGGACCCCGAGATGGTGCATGAGCAAGAAGACGCCCGCACCAGAATAGCTGCAGGACCCGGTGAGGGGGCATCCCCGCCGAGCAGGCTGCGCCCGGAGGCGGGTAGGTCTGCCATGGCTGGGCAGCGGGAGAGCGTGCCCGGCCTGGAGGAAGTTTGGGATGGCTCCGGCCGGGCTGCGGGGGCGCGGGCGGCGTGATGGAACCGCGGTGTCCGCCGCAGGGGCATCCCGGGCTCCGGGGAAGCGTCCGGAATTCCTGAGATGTCTGCGGCGCGGAGGCGGCCTCCCCCGCCCCCGCCCCCGCCCCGCCGCGGGCACCCTCCGCGAGGGGGGCGGCGAGCCCTGCGAGGGCCGGCGAGCCGCGCGGCCTGCGCCCCCGGCCGCAGCGAGGCGGCCGGCGAGCCCCCGGGGACGCAGGTGAGAGCCCGGGCCGGGCGCGGGGTGGGCTCCCGGGCCCCGCGGCGGCAGCGCCGGCCCATCCCCCTCGCCCCTCCGCGCCCCCCTCCCCGCGCGGGCGGGGCTGCGGCGCACGAAGCGGAAGCGCGGGGCTCCGGAGGCGGAGGGAGGCGCAGAGGCCGCGCGCGCTCCCCGGGCCGCAGTCGGCGCGGGCGCGGGGCGCGGCCGGCGGCCGGGGAGGCGGCGGGCTCTGGCGCGCAGGCCGGGCCGCCGCCTCCGCCCCCTCCCTCCCTCCCCTCCCCTCCCCTCCCCTCCCCCGAGCGAATCACGCGCCCTCCTCTGACACTCGTAGCGGGCCCGAGCTCCGAATTTATCCTTCACGTGACCCGAGGGGGTTGGGTGGTTGGTCCGGGACGGCGAGGAGAGGGGAAGGAGGGAACGGAATCTGCCGTTGTCCGGGCAACAGGCCCCGCCCTTCGGCTCGGGCCGGGGGGGCGGGAGGAGGACGTCAGCACGTCAGCCGGGGTTTTGCGTTTTGATTGACAGTTGCCATAGCGACCGGGTCGGTCCGTCGCCATTTTGTTGGTTGGTTTTTTTTTAAACCCTTTCGCTTCCCGCCCGAATAATAATAAAAAACCCTATTGGAGTGAGGCGGGGGTGGCGGCGGCGAGAGCGGCGGGGGGATCCGGGGAGACTGCTGCCGTCGCTGCTGCCGATCGCGGCTCAGGTCGGGCTGAGGGAGCGGACACCCCGAGCGGGGGGTGCGGGCGCCGCCGCCGCCGCCGCCGCCGCCGCCGCTTCTGCTGCTGCTGTTCCTGCTGCTGCTGCTGGGGCCGCTGCCGCCGCCGGCGAGCGGGCGGGACCGGTGTGAGTGTGCGGGTGTGTGTGAGGGAGCGTGTGCGAGGGCGAGTGTGCGTGCGCGCGGGTGTGAGTGTGTCTGTCTGCGGGGACTCGGGGGCGGGCGGTTCGGGCTCTCCTGGCGGAGGAGCCGCCGCCGCCGCTCGGCCCGGCGCCGCTCGCTGCGCAGGTTCGGAGCGCGCGCCATTTTGTGAGATTTCCCAAATCCTCCTCGGAAGCAGCGGCGGGAGCGGCCGCCCTCGGCGCCCGGCCTCGCCGCCGCCGCCCTCCGCCGGGCCGGGCCGCGCGGCGCGGGAGCCGGGGCCGGGACTGCGGTATTTGCCGGGAGGGGCCTGCGCTCCCGGCCCGGGCGCCCCGGCCGCGGGCCGGACGCCGAGAGCCGCGGCGCGGGCGGCGGGCGGCGGCGGCGGCGGCCCCGGCGGCGGACTCGCGGCGGCGGCGGCGGCGGCAGCAGCGGCGGAGCCCGAGGCTGAGACTCACCGGAGGGAGCGGCGCGAGCGCCCCGCCATCGTCCCGGTGAGTGTCCGGCCCGGCCGCGGCCCCGCCCGGCCGGCGCCCGCTCCCCCCGCGGCCTGCACCGGGGCGCCGAGGCCGGGCGGGCGGGCGGGCGGGCGGAGGGAGGGACCTGCCATTTTAGGAGGAGGCGCCGCGGCCCGGGCGGGCGGCCGGGAGGGAGCCGGGCCGGTCCCGGAGGAGCGGCGGGCGGGCGGCGGAGGGAAAGTTGCCGGAGGGCGGGCGCGGGGCCGCGGCCTCCCGGGAGCGGGGCGCCGGGGCGCGGGCCCGGAGGACGCGCCAGGCCTGCCCGGCCGCCGGGCGCAGGGCAGGAGGCTGTCTTCCTCCTCCTCCTCCTCTTCCTCCTCATCCTCTGCCCCCAGCTCCTCCCTCGTCCCTCCTCTCGGCCCCTCCGGTGCGGAGCCGCCGGGCGCTCCGCAAGGACAATGCGCGCTGAGGGGCCGGGGCCGGCGAGGCGCCGGGAAGGTCGGCCGCCCGCCCCGTCCCCCCGCGGCCTCGGGCGGCTCCGGGCCGGGGCCCCGGCCTGCTCCCGGGTCCGGCCGCGGGTGCGAGCGATCGGGCCGCTCGGGGCGGAGGGGTGACCCGCGGAGCAGCCGGGGGAGCCGGGGCGGGGGGTTCGGGAAGGATCGCCCGGTCCGGCCGTGGAGCAGGGCTCGCCGGTCCGTGTGCGGACCCAGGCCCTGCCCGGCGCCGTGGCGCCCGGCGGAAGGCCCCTCCCTAGCCCGAAATGGTTAAAAAAGGCCCGGCCAGCCCGGGATCGGCCCCGATGGCTCGGCCGGGCCGCGCATCCAGCCCTGGATTCTGCGAATCCTGCAGCCGAGGTGCGGCCCTTGAATGGCAGCAGCATCTGGGGCTTGCATTCCGCCCGAGTTGTCAGGAAAATGCACCGTAAAGCGTGGTGTCCACACCGCTGTGAGGAGGAGGAGGAGGATGAGGACAGGACGGAGAGGGCCGTGCTCTCCTCCGGGGGCCTCACCCCCTCCCGGTGGACACTGACCCATTTCACAGATGAGGAAACTGAGCGGTGACTCATCCAAGGTCACGGGGCTGGAGCGCTGGGAGCCAGTAGCCTGGCCAGCCTGCCCGGGCCCCTGTCACTGGGTTCTCTCTCCTGGTGGGAAGTCCTGGCCATTCTGAAGCCATCCGTGTGTCATGACTCAGGGTTCTGACCCAGAGATGGTGCCCATGGTCAGGGTAGCGTGGAATTAACTCTGTAGTTTGCTGAGGTGAAGAGGAAGGAATGAGATGAGGCCCTCTTCGTGACACTCATCAGTCCCCCAGCCCACCCAGGGAACCTTGCAGACCATTGTTTTTTTTGAATGGAAGGAATTAAATGTGATACATTTTGTTCTCCACGCTTCGTTTTAATTATAGGCGTCATTTAAATATTGGTGAGTCATAAAGTTTTGTGTAAAGTTCTGTTTAGTCATTTTTATCTTTGAATAGTACATATATTTCTTCTGTGACCCCTTACACCTTCCACATACAGTGTTTAGGAAAGGACATATTTAATACTTTGATTTTGGGGTGTTTAATAATTCAGTGGAATTTTCTCTAGTTTTTGTTTTCTTGGATTCCTCACATTTTAGTTGTTTAGTTACATTAGGAGTATTTTCCAAAAACTATAAATATGAGACTAGAATTAAAATTTCATGTGCTGATTTTAATCTGAAGAAATTAGTTTCAAAGAAATTGTAGGTTCTTTGGAAAAAGTTTGCCTGGCGGTGGCTAAGACTTTTAATATACATAAAACTTTCACTTAAAATACCCCACTGCTTGTGGAGGATTTGCCTTGCCATAGCAGCAGTGTTTTTGGTGGCAGTCCAAATTTCATTTAGACTTTAAACCCTGCTAGCAAGGTAAGGACTCCTGTCAGTGTCTCTACCAAGTTCTAGGGTTAGACTGAGTATAGAAAATTCAGAAGAGAGATAAGCTTAGAAAGGAAGGGTCATCCCTGCCTAGGTAAGGTGAAGGCACACTTATTTGAAACATAAAAATGATTCTAGATTTGATTGAGTGAATGGTCATTATTAGTAAGAGTGGGAGATAGACTGATCTAGTAAGATCTTTATTGTTAGGAATTTGGAATTTAGGGCTAAGACTGTTTCTTAAACATATTTTAAAGACATTTTGGTGGGACCTTGTTAGAAACAACAAATATAAAATTGGTTGGGGATTAAAAAATGAATGATTTGGTCCAGTCTTTAAGGGCACTAACATTTAAAATAAACAAAAATATTCCATTTTAATGCACTGGCCTGTTTGGGGAAGGTAAATAGTAAAAAATGCCCTTGGTTAGAATTTCCCCCCCTTCTAGAATATTGTTCAATGTCTGGCCCTTAGTTTTATTTACAGAGAGTTACTGTATTTATGACTCAAAGTTGGGTGGGAAGTGGTAAGTGTAGCAACTAGTATTTAAAGAATTTATATAAGTTTTTATAGTGCTATGAATGTTTATCTGCAAAAGCAAAACACAAGATAACTTGTTACAACACATGGTATAGAATGACCTTGGGCATGTATTTTGTTTTGAAACTACACAGAGGATGAAAAGACTAATTTGTATTGAGTTTTGGGAACTAGAAAACAATTTAGAAAAATAAATAGTTTAGAAATCTAGCCTGCACAGGATGTTTCACATGCATACTTATTGTTGGCAAGTGTCCAGTTATGGGAAGAAAATTTGGATAGAAGTAACTTCATTATGAATGAGAAGGGAATTGCCATATATATATGACATTAAACATAAGATTAATAGAACAGGAGTTTCATTTGTGAAGGTGTTTGTAAGAAGATGTGTATCCATTTTTCTTTGCTTTAGCAGTAACTTTATTTCAAAGAACTTGCATGCCCCCCTCCCCCACCTCTCCAAGCGATTCCTCTTCTCCCTCAGGAAAAACTGGAACCATCTGAACCCAACAAAACCTAAAAACTTCCAAAAAGAGTCTATAAAGAAATCACCTCTTTTCTTCCCAAATTTAATTAATCTTTAATTTTGTTATATTCTTTATCAGTAATTTAAACTGCGATCTAAGCATTTGTATTGAGTATTTGGGTGGTTTTACCTCCAGAAACTTGTGTATATTTTCTTTTTAGAAGTAAAGATATTGTATGAAACTATCAAACATGGTCACCTGAGATTTTACATTAGCACAGTTGCCCTGTCAAAGTGGGGCGGAATTTAGATGAGCACCTTATATAAATTATGATTATGCCATTTAAGAGACTTCTTAACATAGGTAGATTATTTTGGCCATTGGACAATGTTTTGATGGCTAGAGAAAATTTGGTAATTCATAATCCAAGGCTAGCACAATTTTGGATTAAAAATTTTGGGTGGTAAAAATTTGTATATAATTACTTGGAAAAATAATCAAATGGTTTTAAATTACTTAAAATTTCTCTTCTCTTTGCCCCTGAATGAAGAAATCTTGAAATCTTGCTTTATGTCAACACTATAATGTTAAGCAAGAGATGTAAAGCTTACCATTGGTTATGTGAAAGTGAAATGTTTACTTCACATGACTAAAGTAATTTAAGGTTCATAGTAGGTAATTAAAGACTAAATATTGTTTCCTAACCCAGTGGTCGGCAAATTGCAGCTCGCGAGCCACATGCGGCTCTGTAGACTAATGAGTTTGCCAGCCACTGTCTTAAGCTAATGGCTACAGGCAGCCTTCGTTTTTTCGTATATGAAAAATTGTGGAATTGTATAAACCATCTAAATGTTTTTTAATAGTTAAGCTTTTGCTTTCAAGTCCTACTTCTAGAGTTGTATAATGAGTTATTATTGATAATAACTGTACATTGAACATCTAAAATGATGTGGTTCCTTGTAGGCATACTTTTTGCTAATATAGAATCATTTTGGCTTCTTGGCAATCTGTTCTTCTACCAGAGCTATGTACCCTCTCTACTTGAAGATTATTTTAAAAAGTTTGTATTACTGTTAGGGTTTTGACAAAGCATATACATATTTTTGTTTGTTTGATGGACATGTGCTTATATATATGCATTTAATATATAGTGCATAATAGCTTAAAATGTATCTTTTGAATTGAGTTGTTTTGAATTTTATCTTCCCAGGATTGAAATGCTAGTTTAAATTGGCTGTGTGTGTGTTTGTGGGGGGATTAGTGAGCTGGTTTAACATGCAATGAAACTGATTTTCAGGGTCATTTCTATTTTAGGTCACATCCCTGTTCATTAACTCCCTAATTTTCCTAAGTTAATATGTCAATTATACAATGACAAGAGTGGATTTTTTTTTGTGTTTTATGGCTATTTGTGGTTAATGTTGGCATCTTAGCACATACATTTGGGTACAAACATGCTGCAGCTGTGACATGTACTTGAAATCTGTGCTAATAGTTACAGACAGCATGTGCTGTGGAGAGAGGAGAGAGCGGGCCTGGCGCTGGTGCCTGGCAGAGAGGGGCCAGGCAGGCGAGTGGAATCTCAACAGGACCTGCCATTGACTGGCCGTGTGACCTGGTGTGACCCTCAGCACAGGGAGTGCACTAAGCATCTGCAGCTGTAAGGGGGTCAGTGGTACTTACCTTAGTGTTCTTATGATGTTGATAATGTATGTAAATTTCTAAATAGCCTTCTTTCCCCCTTGTCCTTCCCTTCCTCTTCTTCATTCATACTCATCCTTAGGGTCTCAGCATAAATGCTACTTCTTTCAAAAGGCCTTCCCCAGACTGCCAGTCTAAGGAGGGTTCCTTGGCCAAGGTGTTCTTACAGGACTGTTTTATTTTTCTTCCCATAGCTCTTCCTGCAGATAGCTGTGTAATTCTTCAGTTACATTTGTGTGTGTGTGTGTGTGTGTGTGTGTGTGCGCGTGCGCGCGCACATTCATTTAATATCTATCCCTACGTTGGTTGTAAGGGGCATCTGTGTAGGAATGATTCTTTCTTGATCACACCTGTAACTCCATTGCCTGGCGGGTAGCAGGGATGTATGAGTGTGTGTGTGCACAGAATCATGGTATAGACCAGCCTAAGCACGGACCACTGCTTAGTGGTGCAGTCCTGGACAAAATAGCTTCTCTGAGCTTCCGCTACCCTCTACGCCAAATGTGCATAGCACCAGCTGCCCTGCCCAGGATTTCGAGAATGTGAAATGAGATACTGTAATGAGGTGCTTTGCCAAAGTGTAGAATGCCATATTAATATAAGCTGTTTACAGTAGCAATAATTTCAGTAGTGGGGTTACCAAGAATTTATAACTAGTTTCAGCTTTACTGAGTTGGTAAGCAGCTATTATTTAATATTTATTACAAATTTAAACTTTATATATTAATTAGAACATGAGCTTGGGCCTATGTTCTGACTAAATACAGTGGCTTAAACAAGAAGTTCATGTATCAAGTGTAAGTCTAAGGCTGATGTGTCTGCATGGTATAGGGGTTTGGTTTCTCCTGTCTTGTTGCTTTCCCATGCTTAAGGAGACATCCTTTTCTGTACAGTATGAGGCGCCTCCCCACATCCACAGTCTGGGAACAGGATGTGGGGGGCACGTCTACCCCCTCCTCTCCCTTTAAAGATAAGCTGGGGCCTGGCCAGGTAGGTCAGTTGGTTACACACACACCCACACACACACCCCTACCTACCCCGTGGTAGCTTAGTTGGTTACACACACACACACACCCACACACACACCCACACACCCACACCCACACACCCATACACCCATGCCTCTCAGGGTCATGTAAGAATCAATCAGTGAGTGCATAAATAAGTGAAACAACAAACCAGTATTCCTCTTTCTCTCCCTTCCCTTTTCCCCGCCCCCCCCCCCCTCACACACACACACACACACACACACACACACACACACACACACACTTTTTTATTATTAATAAAAAACCTGTAAGTTTTACAATGGTTTGTACTTTTGTTTATACGTGTTGGTCAGAACTTAGCCAGGTGGCCACATTTAGCTGCAAAGGAGGCTGGGAAATGTGGTCTTTGGTGGTAGTTTGGCTGAAAACCTGTTTCTCCTGACATAGAGGAGAATGGGGGATTAGGAAACATTGCTGTCACACTTTCAGATGTTTTGGGAGAAACTTGCAGAAATAAACTTTTGAAAAGATAACACATTGCACTAATAAGTTTTATTTTTCTTATTTAGTCACTAATCTTTTAAACTATGGTATACAAGTTCAAATAGCTCACCAGTATTCAGCGTATGCAGTTGTTACATAAGTGTCAGATTAGGAAAAATGTAGTGAAGGTATTTTGAGTCTAATGGCACATTATTTTACTGACAGAAACATGGTTCTTGATGGCTGTGACTATACTGTATGTAAACAGTATTCGGAATCTTAGCTTTTGGATTTTGTCTTAGTCTCCTCGACTATCAGTGTGTGTTCCTGCTGATACCATAGGCAAACAATACTACTAGAATAACGCTTGCATCTTGTCAAGGTTTCAGTAAATGTTTGAGTCATTGGAGTTGCGAGGAGGATGTTAGCGGTGATGTTTAAAAATACATTTATTATCTGCTCCAGCTGGCTCGGCTCGGTGGATAGAGCGCCGGCCTGCGGGCTGAAAGGTCTGGGGTTCGTTTCTGGTCAAAGGCACATGCCAGGATTGCAGGCTCGGTTCCTAATGCAGGAGGTGGCCGATCCATGATTCTCTCTCATCATTGATGTTTCTGTCTCTCTTTCGCTCTCTCTTCCTCTCTGAAATCAACCAGTTAGCTGCTACGGTATTTTGAAATTAATTAAAAAAGGTCCACCGCTTGCATCTGTAGACGCTATGCGTACAAATAGTTTAAAAAATATAAATACATGAACTAATATCTTCCATTTTAATTTCTGTGGGTTTGAAAAAAAAGGTGTAGGATTCCTTTGGGCTCTATTGAGAATTGCTAGATCTAGTAGAGACCTGAGAAAACTTAGGGTTCTCGGTCTTCTGGGGGGATTCCCAAAACATATCCGCCTCTCTGCAGATCGGGTGATGCTTTGGCATCTGCTTTCATAATCAGGGCTCCGGGTACTTCTGGTGCTGTAGAAACATTGATATAATTCATGTTTCTTAAAGAAGGAAATGGGCGCAAAGAAACTTAATTGCTTGTGAACCAATGCCTCAGCATAATCAGGTCTGGAAGTAGCATATGTTTTCCTGCCTCTGGGTTCTTTGTTTTTTTTTGTTTTTTAAATTAAAAAAAATTTTTTTTATTAAATTATTATCTGTGTACATATTTTACCATTGCCGCCCCCCCCATACATACCCTCCCTCCCCAGAGTTTTGTGTTCATTGGTTGTACTTACATGCATGTATACAAGTCCTTCTGTTGATCTATTATCTCCCCCAGATCTCCCTCCCCTTCCCGCTGTAATTTGACAGTCTGCTTGTTGCTTTACTGTCTCTATATCTATCTTTTGGTTCATCATTTTATAATGTTCTTTATTATCCATAAATGAGTGAGGTCATGTGTTTTTCTTTCATTGACTGGCTTATTTCACTCAGCATGATGTTCTCCAATTCCATCCAGGTTGCTGCAAATGATGAGAATTCCTTCTTTTTTATGGCAGCATAGTATTCCATTGTGTATTATAGATGTACCATAGTTTTTGGATCCAATCATCTGCTGACGGGCACCTAGGCTGTTTCCAAATTCTAGCTATTGTAGATTGTGCTGCTATGAAATAGGGGTGCATATATCCTTTCTGATTGGTGTTTCTAGTTTCTTGGGATATATTCCTAGGAGTGGGATTACTGGGTCAAATGGGAGTTCCATTTTCAGTTTTTTGAGGAAACTCCATACTGTTCTCCACAGTGGTTGCACCAGTCTGCATTCCCACCAGCAGTGCACGAGGGTTCCTTTTTCTCCACAATCTCGCCAACACTTGTCGTTTGTTGATTTGTTGATGTTGGCCATTCTTCTTTTTACCAAAGAAGGAATAGAGGACAGAGGACCAACTGCCCTGGGACTTCATAGGGATACCTGTTATTTTAAAAAAATGATGCTGCTTATGTGTGAGCTCATTGGTAGTGAATGGTTGGCTCACTTGTGAGCAACTTAGATAAATAGTCCAAGTTAGTCAAATGAATATTTAAATGTGGGAACTTGCCTTCCTCACGAGCCCAGACCAGGGATTGAACTCTCAACCTGGGTATATGCCCCGACTGGGAATTGAACCCGTGACCCATCGGGATGATGCTCCAATTAACTGAGCCCCCTGGCCAGGGCTGGATTTTCATTTCTTTAATTTGAGTGAGTTTGAACATCTTAAGTTGTACTATAAGTCTTGTGCTTTAAATGATAAAAATATTCATTTTGTCAGATATAGTCAATCATATTTCCTGATTTTTCAGTATTGTGTTAGATGAGAAGCTGGTATTTTGATAAATTGTAAGTGCTTGTAATTGTACATCCTTGTTACATTGTAAAAGGGGGTTCTTAGGCCTCTTCAGTTGAATAAACTGTCCTGTGTGTGTGAATTATGGTGGTATAAGCTTTGACTACAAAAGTGAACAAGGTTTGGTTTCCTCTGCTGTTAGTGTTGAGCTAGTTGTGTGTATACAGGCAAAATGAACAAGACCTTGTTAGGAAGTAGAGGTATTGCCATATGGAGGATTAGAAGAACACAGGAAGTAAGACAGTTCTGAGAGTTTGAGCATGCCTGTGGAGGAGGTGGACTGATCTCGGTATGGGAGAATGGCTAGGCTTGTACACTAGAACCTGGGGATTGGCGGTCCTCTGGAGGAGGTCATGTGGCAGCCTGTGGTGGTGGAAGGGAAGGGTGACAGGCAGTGTGTGTGTGTTCCAGAGATATATGTATGTGCGTGTATATACACACACACGTACATGTATACACATATAGATATGCACATATGTATATCTATAATAATAAAAGGGCAATATGCTAATTAGACCAGACGTCCTTCCGGACGACCTTCCCAAGGAAGCCCAGGGAAGCCTCCAAGGCTGCAAGAGCCAAACCCTTGAATGAATTTTGTGCGGGGGGGCTCTCTCTGTGTAAATATGTAAATGGTATGTATATGTATATGTGCTGGGGGAGGAATAGGAACAGCTGCAGTGAGAAATGAGAGTGATGGGTCTTATGCATTAAAAGGAATTTGAGTGTGGGTGATGGGAGGTTTTTGGGCAGTGCATGGTGACATATCTGTGGGTTAGGAAGATGAACCACAAGGAGGGCCTGGAAGGCAGGCCATTTGAGGTGGATAGGCATGAAGGGATGAGAAAAGGTAAAAAGGGGAAGACAGATGGGAGACCCAAGTTTGAAACACGTTAAAAATTTCTTAATTATTTAGTTTTCAACAGAACAAAGTGAGTATTTCAGAATTTAAATAGCAATGTCGCCAAGTTTTTGGAAACAGGAGAGAATTAAACTTGGTGGCAGTATAGTGAAATGTGTATGTGCGGAATGATGGGTTCAATGGGACAGTGGAGAGTACTTCCTCCAGCAGGACCGGAAGTAACTGGAAGAACAGTTACTGTAGCTCACACTCCTGCTAGGGCAGGTGGGATCATGCAGCACGTTAAAGATGAGCTCAGCAGTGGGCAGTGCAGAAGCCTGTGTTAGAAGCTGTGACTCTGGAGAGGAAAAGGTTATATCATAATTCAAAGTTTGAAAAGCACCTAGTTAATTGGACATGTGAGTTTAATTTATTCTGAGGCTCATAGTATTTTCACGAAAAATACCACGTTCCGTTTATTTTTACTTGTATCCTTATTGGGAGATGATCATCTAAAATAATTTATTATTTGAGGTGGGTAGAATTATTTATTTATTTATTTTTAAAAAAATATATTTTATTGATTTTTCACAGAGAGGAAGAGAGAGGGATAGAGAGTTAGAAACATCGATGAGAGAGAATCATCGATCAGCTGCCTCTTGCACACCCCCCACTGGGGATGTGCCCGCAGCCAAGGTACATGCCCTTGACTAGAATCGAACCTGGGACCTTTCAGTCTGCAGGTCAACGCTCTATCCACTGAACCAAACCGGTCCCGGCTAGAATTATTTATTGAGTATCTGCTAGTGCCAAACATGGAACTGGGGCCTGAAATGAAAAGGTATGCTGTGATAAAAACCGCTAAAAACATCATGGAGGTTATGCTCCCGTTGTGGGTGGGGGGGTGGGAGGGAGGGGTCTTGAATAGTATCTAGAGGAGCCGTAAGAACCCAGTCTAGAGTGCATGTACATTTTCATAAAGGGAACAGAGTCTATGAAATAGATAATTTTTGATGTTGCCTTTTGAAGGTCAAAATTTTGGTCTCATTTTAGGGTCTTTTTAAAAAATATATATATTTTATTGATTTTTTACAGAGAGGAAGAGAGAGGGATAGAGAGTTAGAAACATCGATGAGAGAATCATCTATCAGCTGCCTCTTACACACCCCCTACTGGGGATGTGCCTGCAACCAAGGTACATGCTCTTGACTGGAATCGAACCTGGGACCTTTCATTCCGCAGGCCGATGTTCTATCTACTGAGCCAAACCGGTTTCGGCTTAGGGTCTTTCCATAGTTAATTTTTGAATTAAAGATTATTTGGATCTGAATAGGACTTCAGTCTTTAAGATAAATACTGTCTACTGAAAAATTTGTTCTGAGGTCATTATTCTCCCTTGAAAAGACCTGCAATATCACCAATTGGTGTATTTATTTATTTATTTATTTATTTATTTATTTATTGTTTTAAATATATTTTATTGATTTTTTTACAGAGAGGAAGAGAGAGGAATAGAGAGTTAGAACCATCCATGAGAGAGAATCATCAATCAGCTGCCTCTTGCACACCCCCTACTGGGGATGTGTCCGCAACCCAGGAACATGCCCTTGATCAGAATCGAACCTGGGACCTTTCAGTCCGCAGACCGACGCTCTACCACTGAGCCAAACTGGTTTCAGCCACATTGGTGTTTTTTTAACTTCATCATTACATCAGACATTATTGGGAGACATTATTTTTGTAGTACAAAACATTGTTTCATAAAAATTTTTAAAACAGCAACGGTAGAAAGATTATTAGGATCTCATTGAATATTTTGCAATCTAGTTTTACTTTTTAAATTTTCCTATCATGGTTCTATGGTACAGTTCAGAACTTCAGTAAAGCTGGGTAAATTTACTTAAGAATTGCCCTGAAGGTCACAGTTACTCAGCAGTATTAGCTATGCAGAAGGAAGACTGGAAGAGTCCTAGGATTCATGGGAGGAAAGCTATTGCTAAATTAGACACAGGTATCAGAAGTAAAGGATGAGGGCCTGTAGCAAGGTCAAGGAATAGGGAAAATTTAATAGAATGGGCAGAAATCAAAGAGGGATTTGAGCAAAACAAGAATTCTCTGTCCTTAAAAAAACACCCCAAAAGCAAAACAAAAAACCTCTGTAATGATTTGTTGTGACTTCTAGGGTAAAGACCAAATTAGTTACAGGACCCCTCCCTAGGTGATGGCCGCTATGCAGTCTTATTCCCAGGTCTCTGGATCCGTGTCTTTGCATGTGCTGCTTCCTTAGCTATCGTCTGTTTAAACTTCTCTCCTGCTTCAGTTTCAGCCCAGATGTCACTTTTGTAAGGGAAAGCACCCTCCCATCCAGTCACCTCTTGTTTAACATCCCATGTACCCTGTGCTGATTTGAATAATGCCCTTCAGTGCGCAGGGGCAGCGGTGTCTGGCTCCCTCTTGTCCAGGGGTGTTGCATGTTTGGCACAGAGTGAGCACTAACTAAACACTGGTGGGATTGATCAGTGAGCAGCTACATGTTTTGATCTTTGCTGGTTGGTCTCAAGGACAAAAGGACTACATCAGAGGACTGTCTGTGCATTTGGATAGAGAGCTGGACAGGGAATATGGGAGCCCTGAGGAGAAAGAGAGAGGTGAATCCTGCCTTTAATACGATTGGAAAGCTCTTTGTAGCCAGGAAAGAGACATTATTACTCACTCCTGTATTAATAAATGCATGTGAAATATCTACTGTATGTCAGAAGCAAGATTATGGGGTAGAAAGATTATGCCTTCTTTTTTAAAAGAAGTGCATAATTTTAGTAGTTACTGAAATAGATACAGCCCTTAGTGGTCATTTGGAGTGGTTTTAAATTGTGGTTTTAACTTGTTGGATGTTCCTCATGATTCCGAGCCAACAGAGTGATGTTCTATCTGGAATGTCAGCCCAGCATTTGTAGTAGCTGTCAGGCTCACGTTTAAAAAGCTCTAGCTTTACTTTATTTAAAAAGTGACAGAAAAACGAAGAACATGGTTTGTTTGGATGCTTTTTTGTCTTTAACTTCAGGTTTGGATGACAGAACAAGAGTGATTGAGGGGGAAAGTTCATTGAATGGATGGATTTTCAAAAGAGTGAATCTTGTAGTTAGAAAATTATTGAAGGTGTTGATTTTGTCAGGAGAATGAAGTTTTTTAAAGCTTCTAGGTGACTTGTTTTAAAATACTTCGGAAACTTCTCAGTGACTAGTTTCTGTTGTAACTGTTTAGAAAAGCAAATATTTAAATTTTATGGACTGTCTCTCAGCTTGGCCCCAGGCGAGGCTCTTCGGACACAGCAGTGAGTCCTGCCCTCACCACGTCCCCAGCACAGGCAGCTCCCTGGCAGGGTGCGCAGGCCTTCCATCCTTCCTCCCTCCCACCCACCTATTTATTTATTGATTGAACTTCAGTTTTGATGGCAACATGTTAGACTTCTTTAAGCTACTTGTTGCTTTATCTCTGGTGACATGGGAGCTAAGGGAGATAACAATTATAGTACAGTACTAAGGTAAAATAAAAAAATGTTTGTGTAAATTAGTGAGTTTCTCCTCTAACCTGTCATTTAATAATAGTAACAATAGCTACTCTTAATTGATTGTCTGCTAGGGGCCAGACATTGTACATATTCATTATTAGTTATTTTAATATTCTCAGCAACCCTACAAGGGGGTTGGTCATATCTCTGTTTTGAAATTTAGAAAACTGAGATGTATGGAATTAAATTGGCTTAAGGTTAATCACAGTAGAGTACGTATGCTGCTTCCAGGTAATAGAAGTAGTAGTAGTAATAGTAATAATAATAATAATACCCCCAGCAAAGAGTTAACTGCCCTGAAGTTAAATATTTAGAGAGAAAAGAAAGAAAATGGATTCTATAACCCACTAATAAAAGAAATAGATAAAAGTTCTGGTATTCTGGGATTGATGCCTCGTTGCTACTGGTTTGTTACTCTTTTGGGTAATACGATGTTGGGGAATTTTTTGCCTTAAGAATCTTCGTGGGCCCTGGCCAGTGTGGCTCAGGTGGTTCAGCATTGTCCCATGCATTGAGAGGCCACTCGTTTGATTCCAGTTTGTGGCACAAGCTGTGGTTGTGGCCTTGGTTCCCCACCAGGG
The DNA here is from genome assembly GCA_963693515.1 of Pipistrellus nathusii. Classification (NCBI taxonomy): domain Eukaryota; kingdom Metazoa; phylum Chordata; class Mammalia; order Chiroptera; family Vespertilionidae; genus Pipistrellus; species Pipistrellus nathusii. Next base: position 193,605,758 of record OY882859.1, on the reverse strand, counting down.
GGTTGGGTGGGGAGGGTTCCTGCAGGAGGCAGCCGATCAATGTTTCTCTTGCCCTAAAATCAATAAAACATGGGGGTGGGGGTCCTGGTGGGAGGTAGAACATTCAATCTGAAAGTCAATTGCTCACTCTCCTGCATCTTTTGGGGTCATCTGACCTTCACTGCGTTCCGCCAGAAGCCTGGGCTTGGCAGGGCAGGGGGACCGCAGCTGCTTCCGGTTTCCAGAGGCTGACAGAGGCAGGTCCAGCCGGAGCACTTGTTCCCAGGTCATTGGTATCTGGACAAGCTGCAGGGACTGAGTCCTAGATGGTCTCCGCTAGAGCAGCTCTGTGGTTTGAATTCTGCCTGTTCTGGACTATGGAGCCTTCAGGCCAGGCCCTCTTGGGCTTTCTGTGAGGTGTCTCGTATACTTTAATAACTTCCTTTTTGGTTTGCAACTAAGAACCTTTACTTAGATGATGCTAATTAAGATAATAGACAATTCTAAGGAACTCTCCAGAGTCGGTGTTATCTGTGTCTAGATCAGAATTTACTAATGAGAAGAGTTCACAGTATATAGAAATGAAATACTTCTAAATCAGCTTGCTTGTTGATTGAATTAATTTGGATTGTGTACTTGTGGATTCAGGAGTGATGATAAGCCAGATCCCTGCACTCACAGAGCTTACACTCTGTGGCAAAATGTAGAATAAGCAATAAAGCAAATTGGACACAATGACAAAGAATGGTATAGAGTGGTATATGCCACAGTCAAAATAAAGATGGAATAATGTGATAGATGATGTATGTATGTATGTACGTACGTACGTATGTGTTTAGGAGTTGTATCTTAAATAAAACAATTCCTTTAAAACCAGCGTCAGGAGTCATGGCCTCTGCTTTTCATTAGAAGGCAGTAACATTGTGAATTTACCCTCTATTGTAAACAACTAGGAAACCGGACAAAATACTCGGGACATGTGTTTGCAGATATTGAACAATAGGTAGTGCAGAACTGTGATCTCTGACAGGAGAAAGGGAACGAGGTGAGTCCAGTTACGGCCCAGCTTTGTGCCTGGAGGCAGTTCTCAGATCGTAGACCTCAGACCTCAGTGCCGTGCGCAGGACCCAGATAGACCTGTGGGCTGACTGCGCCGAGAGAGTGAGATGGGAGCTGGGGGAGGCCAGCGCGGTTCTGATTGAGGAGCTGTGTCTGGAGAGAGGCAGCCATGCAGAGACCCCCTAAACCTTAGCGGTCCCTTTATATGTTTCACAGTACCAGTCTGCTGCGCACATCCAGGGTGCAGTTTCATAAAGGAACATTCCGGGGGGAAGGAATTCCCTGGGAGCTAGAAGCAGAACAAGACTCCAAGCTCTCACCCAGGCCAGGACATTGAGTCTCTCATAGGCACAGCAGGAAGATCTTGTTATATGCTGAGTCCCCTGTCCCCTGACACTCCAGCGGGTCATGTCTTAGTAGTGGGGCTAATAAATTAGCTCTGAATAAAGTAAAGGCTACACTAGTTCTGTCTGAAAAAAGCTTAAAAACATGCCTTGAGGGGGACAACCTGATCTGAAGTAACACCATTGCCTGCCATTGCAAAGTGTAACAGTCTTTAAAGAAATTAACGAAACCCATTGCTCAAAAGTGTAAAATGTTCAGCATTCAATCAAACATCACTAAATATGCCAATAAGTACGTTAATATAACTTATAATGAAGGTACCCATCCATTAAAACCAACCTAGAGCTGATGGATACAGGCAAGGACATTAAAAACAGTTGTCGTCACTGTATTCCATGCATTCAAAGGATTTAGTAGAAACTTGAAAAGTCTAAAAAAGCCCAAATAAAATTTTTAGTAGTGAAAACTAATGTATGAGATAAAAAATGCAATGTATGGAATTAATGACAGATTAGGCATCACTGAAGAAAAGTTTAGTGAATTCAGAGACATAGAACAAGAAACTCAGCCAATAGAAACAGGCGTAAATGATAGAAATAATGCAGGCATATGACAAAGTTGTTGAAATGGCTACTGTAAAATGTAGGGTGAGATTGTGGGTAATGTTGATTGACATTTTGGGATGTGAGTTTTGCATGAAAAGAACAGCTGTGATTGCTACCTGAAGGTGACTTGATGTGTAATGCAGAGCAGTAGAGTGGGCTCAGCTGATGTTGCTCAGTGGCTGAGAGTCAACTCATTAACATATTTAAAGTAAATGTTTTCATTGATTTCAGAGTGATCAAGCCCAAAACCCAGGCATGAGCCTTGACTGGGAATCGAATCTTGACCTCCTGGCTCATGGGTGGACGCTCAACTACTGAGCAACACTGGCCGGGCGGTAAAAACACATTTGGGAAAAAAAAAAGAGTAGTTGAAAATCTGTATTTTAAGCAAAGTACTGGTGATTGATGGAAGAACTTTTATTAATTTAACAATATTATTTAACAAAATTCCACAAAATTAGAGTCTTAAGACACTTATATTTCACAGTTTCCTGTGGGCCAGATTTCTGGGCACAGCTCAGCTGGGTCCTCTGCTTTAGGGTATCAGTGGGCCGTAGGCAGGATGTTGGCTGAGCTATTGTCTCAGCTGAGGCTTGACCGGGGAGAGACTTCTTCTCCGCTCTGAGTTATCCGGTGGAATCCAGTTCCTGTGCACTGTTTCACTGTGGTGGTGGTGGTGGGGGTGGGTGGGGTGTCTCAGGTCCCGGCTGCTTGTTGGTAGGCATCTGCTCTCAGTTCCCTGCTGTCTGGTCCTTCCCAGCGTGGCCCTTGCGTTCCCCCAGGCAGTGGAGGAGAGCGGAGAGGCTCCTCACACAGACGTCAGACTTCCGTACCTCATCCATGGAAGTGAGAGCCCATCGCCTGTCCTTGGTTCTTGCTTAAAAGCAAGTCAAAAGTCCTGTGTGACGGGAGAGGTCCGCAGAGGTACCCACAGCAAGAAGACTCTATGATGGTCACAAACAGCACTGTGGAATGGTAAAGAATACATCTCTAGAGTCTGATGTAGATATCTGGCTTTGAATCCTAGCCCTGCCTTTTCCTAAGAATATAAGCTTCTCTGAGCCTCAGTTTCCCCATCTATATGACAGGGATAGTATGTATTTACTATTTATAGTGTTACAAAGAGCAAGTGATATGCACTCATGCTCATATTTTAAGTCTTTAAAAATAAAAAAAACTATTTCATTGATTTTTTTTTTTTTTTTTTAATAGAGAGGAAGGGATAGGGATAGAGAGTCAGAAACATCGACAAGAGAGAAACATTGATCAACTGCTTCCTGCACAATCCCCACTGGGGATCGAGCCTGCAACCAAGGTACATGCCCTTAATTGGAATCGAACCCCAGACTCCCAGTCCGTGGGCCGACGCTTTATCTACTGAGTCAAAAAGGCAAGGGCCATATTTTCAGTCTTAATTTGGAGGTTGTATATTCAGGGAAGCCTTCCCTGACTCCACTTCCTTCTGTTCTGTTACATTTCCAAACACCCTAAACTTTTTCTTCTCCTAGCTTCACACTTGTTGGACCTGAATTTAATAGCTGCTAGGGCTGTGTGTGTGTGTGTGTGTGTGTGTGTGTATACATATACGCTTTGCACTAAGCTGCTTAAAAGCAGAGGTTACATCTGTTTTGTTCATTATTGTATCCTAGGGCTCTGGCACATAGAAGACTTAATAAATATTTGCTGAATGACTGAAAGATTGAAGTTAAAATGCATGCATGGTTTCTGTAAGAAAGCGTTTTTATTGTTACCATACTATGCTTTTCTCAAGTAGTTGAGCAATCAGTCTAAAAGATATTCCCTCTGTTTCTGAAATGGTCAGGAGGCTCAAGGCATAATCCTATATAATAAAACTCTAATATGCAAATCTACCGAACAGTGGAATAACCAGTCGCATGACGCACGCTGACCACCAGGAGGCAGACACTCAACTTAGGAGCTTCCCTCTGGTGGTCACTGTGCTCCCACAGTGGGAGCACCACTCAGCCAGAAGCGGGGTTCATGGCTGGCGAGTGCCTCTGCTGCAGCACTAAGGACCTTGCGAGTGGGCCTAAGCCAGCAGTTGGACATCCCTCGAGGGCTCTCCTCCCTACCACACTCCCCCCTCACAGATGTGCACCAGGCCTTAGTAGGCTTATAACTGAATATAACGGTTTGCAGAGTGAATGCTAAATAGTGGTTCAAACATATTAAGTGGCTGACAGTATGAGGACACAGTAAGAAAAATCAGTCCAAGTGGGTTAGAAGCAAGATAACCAGTAGGGAGCTTCTCTTTGCCATAAAGGTGCCCTGCAGACCACTCCCTGGTGGCGTGGTATGAAGGAAATAAACGCGGAGAAAATTACCTTCTTGGAGACACACAGTGCACATGAGCATATGTAGGAACCACCTCACCTGTTAACATAGTGAGGGTCATCTTCATCAAGCCTGAACACTTTATAAACATACACATACTACAGCCTCGGAAGGTATTATTTTCATGTAACTGATGGGGAATTTAGGTTTAGTTAGAGGTGAGGTAATTTTCTCTAGTGGTTGGTAAGATAGAATTCAAAACCAGGCTCAGCTCTTACTCATAATTCTATATAGCTTTTGTCAAATATGGTTTAGCAAATACTTGATTAATTTTATGAGAGCAGCAACCTTGTATATTTTGAGAATTGTGGGTTAGAATTTTGCTTAGTCCTTAGCACCAGGTTGAAAGAAGGGTTTCTGGTGTTAATTTATATTGTATCTTAGCTTCCTGAGTTGAGTTAGTTGTAAAACTTGAAGAGACTTTGGTAGGTCTCATCTAATATCCAGTCAATATAATGCACAACAGAAAGTAATTTTGTGTCTTCTCTTTGTGATTGAGTACAGTTATGTCACTAAAGAAGAAACATCTGTGGAGTTTTGGATTCCTTGTAGCTGTTCCTCTTTTGTTATTTTGAAATCTACCTGTTACCTGCGCTCCTGAGAGTTGTTTCTGAAATTGTCTTCAGTTACGTTCTTGTATTATTGTTAGTGACCCTCCTTACTGATCAGAAATTTAGTCTCTTCTGCTTACTGCAGGTTTTTTTAAGAATTACTTTTTAGGTTTAACATGCGTATACTCAAAGTTGCATACTGCTGACAGGCTGATGATGAAAACAGCAGTCCCCAGTACACCCTCCCTGTTGCTGTCCTCCCCTGCTGCTGGTCCTCCCTGCTGGAGCACTGCTTCCTGCACATGTCACCCCAGGCTCTGCCTGCATAGACGCCAAGAGGCTTTGGATGTCTTAAGTCTTGAGAGGACCTTGGCACATCCAAGACACTCGTGTCACTGTGGGCCATGCCCGCTAGTTGGCAAGCTCTGCCCCATAGGTAATCATTTGACATCAGTCTTGGCTGTTTGTTCTTGTTGTATTCCTCTATTTCTAAGCCACATGCTTATTGTATCCGTTAGGCTGCTTTGGATGTATTTGAAGCCAGTATTGAGTCAGAGACTCAATACTGGCTTCAAATAGGAGAATGTAACTCGGATCCATAATTTTACTTGTTACTATCGATATTTCAGTGTGCATCTCTAAGGAAAGTTCATACATTGGAAGTCCAGGGGCAGGGTAGACGCGAGGGCTAGGGGGCATTCTCATGTTTAAGGGCTCCAGGTTTTTCCTCTCCCCCTTTAAGTCATTGGTGTCACACCCTCGGACTATTAAGATGGCTCCAGCAGTTTCAGGAGTTATATATATCTAATGCAGCAGTGTCTAGAGAGAGAAGAGAACATTTTTCTTAACATATTCTATATAATAAAGAGTTAATATGCTAATTAGACCCAACGGCAGAATGTCCAGAGGACCTTCCAGACAAAGCCGGGGTTGTGAGGGCCCAGCCCCTTGCACGGGCTTTGTGCACGGGCCTCTAGTAGCCGTATAAGAATGTGGAGACTTTGCCTAGAAACTCTCTGGCAGATTTATCTCCTGGGTTCTCTGCCTGTTTCTGAAACATTCACTAGGAAGGGAAATGGCATTACTTTTAGACCAAGTAGACACACTCCTGGAACTGGGCATGCTTTCTCCTGGGCATGTACCTAAGTGGGTAGATGTGCAAATGGGTTCTGAACAAAATTAGCTTTTGTGACAAGGGAAGAAGGGGAGTTGGTAGATATTCCTGACCTTATGCTTGCATTTGACTTAAAATTTAAGACACTATTGACTTTTTAAGGGAGATGAGTACCTTGAATCCGTCTGCCTTATACTTTTATTTTTCCACCTACTCATTACAGTTATATATGTTTTTTATTAATTATGACCATGGTAGTCTTGTTTATCAGTTGTATACTCTGATAAATTTCCTTTCTTGTATGATTTTGTTTTTCCTGGAATTAACAGTTGTATTGTGTTGGTATTTTTGTTTGCTTTCGTTTCTAGTTTCTTGTGACTGCCATCCAGTAGCTTCTCAATATAGTTTTCTGCACAAATATATCAGAGAATTAGTTGTCCTATTCTCCCCCCACACCTCCCCATCCTTCCCCTCTTAACCTTCTTAGGGGAGCCTCCATCACACTTTTTGTTGTTGTTGTTAAATATAGTCAGTGTTTAATTATGACTATGGTAGTCTTATTCCTGCTTTCTAGGCTCAATACAATGCCTCTTACGTATCTCCAATAGGTTTGGATCTCCTGTTTCCTTGTTCTCTGGTCTTTATGTTACCTGTTTTTATCTTTCACTAGATGCCCAGTGCGTGGATTCGTGCACTGGTGGGTCCCTCAGCCTGGCCTGTGCCCTCTCTCCAACATCCCCCTGGGGATGTAGTAGTGGTGAAGCGGCAGGCAGCCAGGGAGGAGCCTGAGCCTGGGACGGGTGCTGCACCACTCCTGCTCATCCTGGCCCAGATGTGCCTGCCGCTGCTGCAGAGGTGGGAAAAGCTCACAGTGCCACAGTGGCGCTCGCCAGCTGTGAGCCCGGCCGCTGGTGTCCATTGGTCAGCTGAGCTGTGCTCTGACTGTGGGAGCACACTGACCACCAGGGGCAGCTCCTGCATTGAGCGCCTGCCCCCTGGTGGTCAGTGCATGTCATAGTGACCGGTCAAATGGTCAATTGGTCGACCAGTTGCTTAGGGTTTCATATATATAGATTTTCCGGGGGCCCAACTTCCAGTACTTTCTGAGGAAGAATGCATGATAGTTTAATTTTTTAAAATAAACTTTTTCTTTGTATTGACCAGGCATCAAACCCTCCACCTTTTAGTGTATGGACAACGCTCCAGCCAACTGAGCCTTACCAGCCAGGGCGAGAGACGGTTTAATTTTTGAGACATTGTTTGAAAATACCTTCTTTAATTTCCTTTCCCTCATGATTAAAATTGTTGACTGGAAACAGAATTGCAGTTTGAATGTAATTTTTACTGAGAACTCTGAGTGTATTGCTTTATGATGTTCTAGCTTCAGATAGCAGATATAATTTGTATTTTGGATTTCATTAAAAATACCCTAAAGTATGGAATAGAGAACATAATGAACTCCCATGTACTCATTATCCAACTTAATTCAACATTTATTAACTCATGACCACTTTAAAAAACATCTGTATATCTGTCTACACCTCTTCCTTTTGAGTTTTTGCAAGCAAACCCAGATATTTAATTTCACTTTTGACTACAAACGGGCATAACAGTATCTGTAAGGACTAGTTCCTAAACTATAATCCTAATGCCATTTTCATACCTTCAAAAGATTAAGTAATTCTTTAAATATCCAGTAAGAGTTCAAATTGCCTTGATTGCCTCATAATTGTGCTTTTCAACTGTTTATTCAAATCAGGATCCATAAATAAGGTCCATAAAGTGTCATTGATTGGCAGATCTCTTAAGTATCTTTTAATCTATTACCTTCCCCTCTGTATCGTTTCCCCCTTGACTTTATTTATTGAAGAAACTGCCATCTGTCTTGCCGACAGCCTGGGTGTTTTGTTGGGAAGTGGCAGTGTTGGTGGGTAGAATACTGCATGAGCACAGGAGGCACACAGTATGTGACTGTGATGTTGCATAGATGCATTCATTTATTAGGAGATTTTGGTCCTTTGTATGTACATCTCCCCCTTTCTCACCATGACAGTTTAAGGTTCCGTTCTTTACGTCTGGTGTTCGGACATTCCGTTGTGTTTGCTTTGGCATGGTGTTTTCCTTGTGTCGGACCCATCCTTTTACTTAGGAGGTGCATGTCATTTAAATCTGGGGAATTTTCTTGGTATTTCTTCTCTTTGGTTTTCTCAAGTGACATGTGATTTTGTTATCTTCTAATTTTTGTTTAATTTTTTTTACCCTTCTTGAGAGAGGTTTTTCAACTTTTATCTTCCATCTGGCTATTTCGGTTTTTACTTCATGAATACATATATTTGTTTAATTCAGCCAACACATTCATACTGTAGTTAAACACCTTTTTACAAACTTTTCCTTCATGGCATTGTCTCAGTTTCCTCTGGGTTCCTGTTTTTCTGCTTGTTTTGATTTGTCGTTGATGTTGGCAGCTTTCCTGAGGTTTGGCCATTCCTGGGTGAGTGGCTGTATGTACGAGGAAGCATGAGAAAGCCCCTGAGAGACTTGGAGGGCGAGGCTTGTTCATCGAAGGCTGAGAACAGTGATGGGTGCCCAGGCACAGGACCATCCCCAGGGCTTTTCCTCCAGGGCTCTCGGTGTCTCTGATGGGACTGGAAATCCACACTGGGGGAGGGAGGGCATGTCCTGTGCTGCGGTTTTGCAGACGGATCGGGGAGGGCCTGGAGTCCCCAGCTCTGCACAGGCTGCTTTGCTTGGGCCTCAAACCCATTCTGCTGTGCTTGGTCTCTGCCAGTGTAGAGCTTCTGTTCATTTGCCCCAGAGACTATACCTCTGGCTCTTTGAGGACATGGTGGTTGCCAGCCTGGGAGCTTGGTCTACAACTTGGGGTCTACTACCTTTATTTTATTTATTTATTGAAGTGAACTCATACAAGTTACATACAAATAACGTACTCTTTAAACCATTTGAGAGAAAGTTGTTGACATGATGTCTGTTTTGAATATTGTAGTTCATAATCCCCACAAACGGGAGTAACAGCAATATAACCATCATTACAGCAGCCTCTGGTCCTTAAGACTCCATTCAAGTTTTGGCAGTTGACCCAGGAGTGTTCTCTATAGGAAAAGGATCCAGTCTAGGATCATTGACACATTTTGTTCTCTTGTGTTTTCAGCTCCTTGTTAGAAATTGTGAGGGCCTCCCCAAGTCAAGGATCCTGGTAGAACACAAAACATACTTGGAGCCAGGCAGCAAAGCAACCATCTTTACTTCTACGTAGAGGGGTGCGCACACAAGGTCTGAAAGTGCGCACACACTGAGAAGGTGGGCTGCTCGGGTTTATAATCCCTGACGTACGTGACCTGTCCTTTGCTCTTTATTGGAGCTCAGGTGCACAGTCTTTCGAGATTGGCTAATTCAAAGGGAGAGTTTGGCCTTTGCTGTTTCAAGATGGCGGCCCCTAAGAGAGCTGCAAGCCATGCGGCCAACATGGTGGCTGCCAAGTCATGCGGTCCACAATGGCAGTTGTCTAAACTGTTCTTTGAAAGAAACGGTGACTTATTCTCACATCCTGATCTAGATGTGGCTATTTTTGTAGAATACAAGCCAGTTATTTTTTAGAATCACCTGCAATGTGAATTTGTTTGATTTTTCTTCATATTAGATGTAGGATGGGCATCTTTTCAGGAATATCACAAAAGTGATGTTATATTTTTCTCCTTGCATTTGTTAGGTGGCATATTATTGATTTTCTATTTCTGCTGAAGTCAGTTACCACAGTTATTAATTTACAGTTCAGAAGTCCAAAATGGATCTCAACTGGGCTCAAATCAAGGTGTCGGCTGATTGCATTCCTTTTGGAGGGTCTCCAGGAGAAGGCATTTCCTTGCCTTTTGCAGTTTGGATAGGCTCTGCCTGCATTCTTCACTTATGGCTTGCTTTCTTCATTTTCAAAGCCTGCAACTTTGATCCTAGTCCATCTCATGCTGCCATTTCTCTCTCTCTCCTTTCCCGGTCTTTCATTTGTTAAGGACTCGAGATTACATAGATGTTACCAAAATAATCTGGGATAATCTTTCAACTTTAAAGTTATCTGATTAGCAAATTTAATTTTTTTTACAACCTTAATTCTCCTTTGCCATGTAAAGTAGCGCATTCATGGGTTCTAAGGATTAGAATGTGGACATCTTTGGGGGCTATTGTGTCTACTACAGATGGTATGATTTCAGTTTGTCTCATTATTGAAAATACTTACTTTAATCATTTGATTATAGTGGTGCCTTCAGGCTTTTCCATTTTATTATCCCCTTCTTATCCCACACAATTAATAAATATTTTGTGTACGGGTACTTTGAGACTATGAAATATTCCAGTCCACGGAGCCAAACTGGCTAGGGCCACAGGCAAATTTTTACTGAGGTTTAATACATAAACTATTTTATTCGGAGTGTTTATAGGTCAGTAGTTGGAGATGAAGTCTTGACTCCTCTCTCTTTTGGTAGGAGTTGAGTTGTTTTAAAGAAGTATGCTGATACAATAATATGTCAGAATTTACAAGCCTCTTTCCAAGGTCAAGAAGATACATTATTTCAGAAGATGTAGAATATTTTTAAAAAATATATTTTATTGACTTTTTACAGAGAGGGAGGGAGAGAGAGAGAGAGAGCTAGAAACATCGATGAGAGAGAAACATCGACCAGCTGCCTCCTGCATACCCCCCACCGGGGATGTGCCCACAACCAAGGTACATGCCCCTGACCGGAATCAAACCCGGGACCCTTCAGTCCGCAGACCGACGCTCTACCACTGAGCCAAACTGGTTTCGGCAGAATATTTACTTTTAAACATTTTGCAAACAGGTACATTACAGTCTTTCCTCCATATTTGTTTGCATACCCAATGCTGAGGTATCTATTTAACAAACCCAGGCAAAACTCAGTAATTTAAAACAATGACATTACTTTGCTCACAGTTCTCCAGTTTGGGCAGGGCTTGCCTCCATTCCACATGGCATCTGCTGGGACTGGAAAGTCTGAGGTGACTTATTCCCTCACATGTATGGTTAGGGCAGTGGTTTGCCGCTCTGTTACCTAATGAGTTTGCCAGCCACTGGGCTAGGGAATCTGGGGCATGGACCTCCACCTGCCAAGCGGGTTTTTTCGCAGGCTGGTCATGGGGAGCTGGGCTTGGTGTGTGGTGACGGGCTCTGTAGGTGCCAACAGCAAACGCTGCCGGGCCGCCTTAGGTTTTATGCCTGGAACCACACAGTGCCAGCTCAGCAGATTCTTCTGGCTAAAAGCCAGGGCAGCCCAGATTCAGGCGGAGGGGACTGTACAGAGGGGACTGTACGAGGTGTGGCCATTGGCAAGAATGGTGTGCTGGGGCCACAAGGAACACTCCGCCACATGAACCATATATTCTTCTCAAGGGCAAATGCTGACATCTCTATTACGTTTGTTTTTTTATTATCTAATCTTACTGGCTTATTACTTTTATAATGCAGTGATGTAACTGTAAGTATGCTTCCCTTTCTGTTATAACTACATTCATTATATTATTACACTTACGTAGTAATATAATCTGTCAAATTCAGTTAAACTGTGGATTGGTAATATTGGAAGGATTCGTAAGTACAGAGTTGGGGGTGGGGAAAGAGATATAATGCACCACACCTAAACACTTTGAATATGTACTTTGTGAAGTGACATAAACCTTCTCAGCCTTATGTGAAATCCATAAAATATCTCAGCATATTAACAAACCTGGAAAAAAAAAACCCTCAAGTATTTCTCTAGTAATGCCCCGATTTCCTTTGTGCAGGAGAAACAAGACATAGACAGTTTTAGATACTCTGTAATTGCAGCTCAAGATGTTCTGTTTTGCCTCCTAACAGGTCTCTCCTGTGTTAATGCCCTGGAAGTGACAATGTTTCATTTCATTTAAATAGTTCTCATCTGGATTCTATCTTGTGATCATCCCATTACTAGGCCTGAGTGTGAAGTGAAATTTGTCAAAGCGTTATGGGCCATGGACAGTGTCCATTAGAGCCCTCTGGAAAGTTTAAGAAGTGCAGAGTTTAGGTCTAGTCCTAGACTTAGCATATCCAAAAGTCTTGGAAAAGGTCTGAGTGATGTGAAGTTTTATGCCGTTTATAGGTTCTACACATGCATTTTCCTTCGGGATGCTGTCACTCTGCATGGGGGCAAAAACTGTTCTTTGGCACGGGAAAATGAACACACACACACACACACACACACACACACACACACTCTACAGTGGTTTGTGGCCCTCCATATGTCAGTCCTACTTGACAAAATATTCCTTAATATTTAATTTCTCCTGTTAAGGAAACAATTAATCTAAATTGCTTTTCCCTGGGGTAGGAATAATGAAATAAAGGCTGAGACATTGTCCTGTGAGATCATTGTGACAGCACGTGCCCCACAGGGCCCATGCCGCTTCCTCCGTCTTGGTAAACCTTAGCATGTGGTTTGGATAAAGTTTTTTAATACTAAGATTTTACCTACAATCAATGGATTTTTCTTTAAAAGAATCTAGAAGATTTTTCTTTAAAAGAAATCTAGAGTTTTACTGTGCGGTGTTTTGCATCCAAGCAGATTGATCTTGTACTTAGGAACAAGCACTGTCAGAATGGACTCCGTCCTGGGATCTGGGAACATTGACTTTGTGCAATAGTCCCTCCCACCTTCTCTGCGGAGGGTATGCTCCAAGACCCCCAGCGAATGCCTGCAATTAAAGTGGTACCAAGCCCGTACACTCCTCCGGGAAAGTTTAATTTAAAACTAGGCACAGTCAGATGAACAGCAATAACTAATAATAAAATAGGTTAGTTATGACAATATACTGTAGTAAGTTACGTGAATGTGGTTTCTCCCCCAAATCCCTGATGGTACTGTACGATGATATAATGTGAAATATTATCACACTACTCAGATCAGTGTGCACTTTAAAGTGTTTATTTCTGGAGTTGTTCATTTAATATTTTGGACTGCGCTGACAATGGTAAACTGAAACCTGAGAAGCGAAGCCACCGATGAGGCTGGACCATTGTAATTGCAAAACCTCGTCGCTCTCTAGCTTGTGTGCACACTGTCACCAGGACCCCTGGCATGGCATCGGAAAGGACCGCCCTGCCTGGGAACGCGGCTCCTCCCCCTGCTCCTGCTCCTGCAGGTCTGGGGCGGGGCGGGGCGAGGTGGGGGACCGGAAGCTGGGTGCCAGGCATCCCTGTTCTCTGGGAAGAAGTGTAGGAGGGTTTGTTGACTTCCTTCTTTGCTTTGGGATAGATACTAATGAAACTCTTTTTGGGGGATGGGCAGTGGTGGGAGAAATAGAAATTTTCAATCTATTGATATCTATAAAGAAAACGCCCACATTTTGATTTCATTATTTGTAGGTCCTTCAAGGTTGTATTATATTCTTTGTACTTATTTTCTGTGTCATTTGTCCAGGCTCAGGGGAGTTAAAGGCATAGTACAGCTGGGAATGAAAGGTTTCTGTAAATCTGCATTCACCTGGAAACAACATTCTTGCCAATGACAGATGCTGGGGTAGATTATTTGTTGAATCAATGAATGAAATTAATCCAAGGGTTATTATTTTTTTAAAGTAATTCTCTTCTCACCGATTTTAGAATCTAGTCTGTAGCATAATGTTGACAGAAAAGTGTTCTGGGAGGTTCTTGTTTATAAACTTGAGGGTCCAAAATGTTATTATCAACACATTAGAAATGTCCTCAGCTGATGCAGTTGTGAGAGGGAGTTAGACCTATTTGTCACAGGTAGGGTTTTAGGGTCACAGCTAACTAAGCTGCTGTAACTGAGAGCCGCAGTTCCATGGTTCCACGAACATTATCTCAAAGGTAGATGGCCAGATGTGGGGTGTGTGTATGTGACTACCTCAGTTGGTCACTCAGAGACATGTTCCTGTCCCAGAGAGCGGCCCATAGCTCACTGGGTAAACTGGCCCCAAAAGAAGCTCCTCCAATACCATGGGGCCTCTTGGGCCCTGAATTCTTATCCTGAGCCCCTCAAAATTGCCTTGGGCCTTCGTTCACAATGCAGGATCAGACCCTGCCCTCTGGAGGTTCTGGTGGCTTTGATTCCGCATCTGAATTTTTAACAAGCCCTTGAGGGCGATTCCCAGAAGCTGTCAGTGGAATGGCTGCCCTGCTGTAGGTAGTCTACACAGCAGTTGTCTCACATGCAGAGGTGCAGAATTATACCTTTTTGGCCTCCTAGGATTCAGAGCGCTAAAAGGAATTGTGTTTCACATTGTTCCATGAATTAAGAAGTACTCTGAAAATGTAGGTGATAAGTCAAGTTTGTGCCAGGTTTTGCACAACAGTCCTAAACGTGACACTGTCATCCCCATTTAATAACTGTAAAGTAGAAAGCTAGCCTTCTTAGCCGGGACCGGTTTGGCTAAATGGATAGAGCGTCGGCTTGGGGACTGAAGGGTCCCAGGTTCGATTCCGGTCAAGGGCATGTACCTTGGTTGCGGGCATATCCCCAATAGGGGTTGTGCAAGAGGCAGCTGATCAATGACTCTCTCTCATTGATGTTTCTAACTCTATCACTCTCCCTTCCTCTCTGTATAAAATCAATAAAAAATATATTAAAAAAAAAAGAAAGCTAGCCTTCTTAATCTTTCATAATTAAACAGAGATTCAGAAGAAGTCAACTGCCCAGCATAGCTACCAATAATGGAACTTGCTAAATGACTTACTAGTGTGTTTTTACATAGTGTGTGTAAGATACCATGTATGAACTTGATGACTTCAGTTAAACACATGGTCAGTGTCATCCTAGTGGGAACTACTGTTGGCCAGGGCAAGCTGAATACTACATAGTCTCCTTCTATTAGTAACTACAACCCAGTAGAGAAGACCTAGAACAAACTATGACAGCATTCATGACATCTTCCTTTTAAAGAATGAATCCTTCAGTCATCACAAGGCGGGCTCTGGATATGATGTACGAGTTGAGAAGAAGGGGGAGGTCAGGGGAGGCGGAGAGTGCAGGAGAAGTAACTTCCTTTTTCTGTTAACCCCAGGGGCACCAGCCTGTCAGGTGCTAGTGCAGCTGCGGACCTTGTAGGCAAGTGATAAGAGAGAAGCTTTTGAAGGCTAAGGTATGCCCCATTTCCTTAATCTTAGCCTTAACCTTAACCTTAACCTTAACCTTAGAGGGAAGAATGAAACTGAGAATGCAAATTATGTGCCAGGCACTGAATTTCATAGCTCTGCCAATGAGAGAGGCAGTGTCCTTCATTGGAAGACGCATGTTTGTGTGTGTGTGAATCCTCACCAAGGATACGTTTTTACTGATTTTAGAAAGAGAAGAAGGGAGGGAGAGAGAAACATCGATTGGTTGCCTCCCCTACCTGTCCTACCATGTTAGAACTTGCAACCTAGGTATGTGCCCTATTTCTTTAAAAAAAAACATATATCTTATTGATTTTTTTTTTTTTTTCTTACAGAGAGGAAGAGAGAGGGATAGAGAGTTAGAAACATCGATGAGAGAGAATCATCGATCAGCTGCCTCTGTACACTCCCAACTGGGGATGTGCCCGCAACCAAGGTACATGCCCTTGACCGGAATCGAACCCGGGACCTTTCAGTCTGCAGGCTGACGCTCTATCCACTGAGCCACACCAGTTTTGGCTTGTGCCCTATTTCTACTTTACAGTTATTAAATGGGGATAATAGCTCTCAACATTTTAGAACTATTGTGCAAATAGCACAGAACCTGGCACAGACTTGACTTACACCACCACCTAACATTTTCAGAGTATTTTTTAGTTCATGAAACAATTTTAAATACAATTCCTTTTACACTCCCTAAATCCTGGTAATTGAACTGCATCCTTTTGGTGTATGGGACGTTGCTCCAGCCCAGTGGTCACCAACCTTTCGGACCTCACGGACCACCGGTTGGCGACCACTGCTCTAACCAACTGAGCCACCCAGCCAGGGCAGGAGGAGGGGATTTGGTAACGTTGGTGCCAATCTGGCTCTGCATAGATGTTCAAACAAGTAGGCTCTCCAGGTGGAAACTTCACAGCACATATCAGACTCTCCCTTTCAGCACAATTTGCCTTAGTTTTGACGAGGGCTACGGGCCCACCATGTTCCAGTTGTGGGAGGAGATCTGCAGGCTCACCATCAAGCTTCAGGATGCAGGAAGGGGAAAAGCAGTAATGCTAATGCACATCCATTGGGCTCTATGGCAAGCATGTCAACCTCAAAGGCTAACACAGGCCAAGTAAACAAGGTTTAAGTTTATGTGGGTCACACACAAAAAGCTTCAGTTTTCTTAGAAATGTAGGTTTATTTCCATAGAGATGTGCTGAATACAGAGGGCTGAAATAAATGAATCACCGTTAAGATAAAATAACATTTAAATAAAAATTAAAAATTTTTTGAACATTAACTTACCAGACTCTGAATAACTGTACAAATTAATAAGTATAATTAAATAAATCTATTTTTCTTGGTCTCCGAAAGTGAAATATTGCCTGTTGCGCACACCAAACAAATCAGTCCAAAACTAATGATGTGGCTGTCGGCTGCTAACATATTCGCTGCTGGTATTCGTGGAGAGAAATGGTGCGCCTGCACGCAGGGTGCATAGGGAAATGAATGCAGCTCGATATCAGTCATTAGCGAACATTGTAGTTCATTAATAATTCTGTGTAACAGGATATGGTAAAAATGAAGTCACAAAACTTCTATTAAAACTTTTCTTATATACCGTTATATTGGCTGGGTGCAAAAATATTAGTTGTGGGCCACATGCGGCCCTTGTGCCGTGAGTTTGACATGCTTGCTTTGCAGGGAGTAGAAGGGTTGATAAAATTGACAAATAACATACCAATGTTAGTGAAAAATAAGACAGTGTGTGCCCTCATGTCATTGACATCTAGGTTTGGATTTTAATATTGATTGTTTGTGGTAGAATAATCTTGAGCTTTCATACTTTTCTTGAACTTTCATATGTTGGATAGCTCAGTATTAGATTTCACCGAGCATGAGAGTGGAGGGGATTTTAAACTATATGCTTTAGAATGGTTGTCTTTTTAAAGTTTGAAGGAACTCACCAAGAAATAGTAAGACTCCTTATTCTAGGTGGGAAGCTGACGTAAATTAATAAGCACGCCTTTCCACACGAGTGTCCGAGGGCTGGGGATGGCCGCCTCAGGAGGCTCTAGGGGACGGTCTGTTCTTGCCTATTCTAGTGTCTTGTGCCGCCGACATCCCTTGACTTATGGCCACATCACTCTGACCTCTCTCCCCATGGTCATATTGCCTTTCTTCTGTCTGTCAGGTCCCCCCTGCCCTTCTCCTAAGGGCACTGGGGAAGGTATGTGGGGCCCACCTGGACAGTCTCCTCAGCTTGACTTCACCATAGTCACATCTGCAAAGTGGGACGTGACAATGCAAACCTCTCTCCAGATACAATAACACCTACGGTCTCCAGAGATTAGTATGTGGATTTGGTGTGTGTGTGTGTGTGTGGAAGAGAGAGATATAGTTTATAATTTACACCCTTGTAAATTATTTGAGAGAGAATGATTTGCTTTTGAAATATCAACTTTCAGCTATATTTTCAATTATGGTAAGACTCCGTAATATATTTTGTAAATTTTCAGTGTTAGCTTTGGTGATCCAAATTTGGGATCCAATATGGGAGGCATCTCCCCTAATTTTGCCACCTTACATGCCATTTATAACGATGATTTGTGATCTACTCGTCTCTAAATAATGGAGGTTATTGTTCTTTTAGGGCTAGCTCAAGCTGACAGTGGAAATTTTTATCAAGTATTTATTAAAAACTAGAGGCTGGTGCAGGTGCCCTGATGGGATCCCTCGGCCTGGCCTGCGGGGATCAGGACAGAACCGGCAGTCCCACATCCCTGAGGGGTCCCGCAGTGTGAGAGCACTCTGCCAAGTTGCTGTCTCTTGGCAGTTCCTGAGCTGAGTGCCTGCCCCCTGGTAGTTAGTGTGCATCATAGCTACTGGCCAGTTGGCTGGTTGGCCACTCAATGGTTGCTTAGGCTTTTATCTATATAGATGAGTAAATCTAGGAAAGTAGTATAAATTATTAAAATTTATTTTAGCAATCTAGGAATATTTTTATGTTTTTATTGATTTCAGAGAGAGGAAGGGAGTGGAAGAGAGAGATAGAAACATAGATGAGAGAGAAAACCGATCAACTGCCTCCAGCACATCCCTACTAGAGATTGAGCCCACAACCGGAATCAAACCCAGGCCCCTCAGCCCGCAGGCTGACACTATATCCACTGAGCCAAACTAGCTCATATAATAAAAGGCTAATATGCAAATTGTCCCCTCGCCCAATGGAGAGTTTTTGAAGTCATGAGCAAATCATTAACAGAAATGTATGTGTGTATATTAATTTTAATACCTGGTTCTTTCTTGAACCTGACTTTTTTTTTTGGTTACCTTTTAAAAAACAGACTCTTCGTTTATTTTTCTAAATATCATAAAAACATTTTTAAGTTTTTTTCCAAATTATTTTAAGTTCCTGGGTATGAAATTTGTTTTTCTGCTAAATTTCTCTTGTGCTGTTTTGTGTGTGTGTGTGTGTGTGTGTGTGTGTGTGTGTGTGTATTTACTGTGTATGAGCTCTTAACAGGAATTTTGAAGGTATTCTATGTATTTTTTTAATTTAATTTTTAAAAAATACAAGCTAAAGTTTATTTAGAAAGTTTATTTAGAGGTAGAAAAAATAAGCCAGCTGGACTGTGTGGGCTCAGAAAACAAGTTACAGAGGCAAAAGAAGGGCCTTTGGATCTTGTGGGGGCAGTGGAGAGGGGAAAAAGGGTGAGGAGAGAGAGAAATAGAGAGAAGGCACCACAATTCTATATTTTGAAGGAAGTACATATTAGTTTTCAAATAGTGACACTTGCCACTTTCTGTTCTCCATTTTCCAAATGTAATAACTATAAACACAGTAGGCATACCTGCCTCCCACTTTGTGCAAGTGTTTCCATGGTTTTTACTCCTACATATGTTATATTATACATTATAAACTATAGCTTGCGATTTTATTATTTTTGCTTTAAGCACATTTTAAACTCCAGCTTACAATTAACTTTTGTTTTAAACAATCAACAATATTTAAATTATGAGAAAAATACTAATTTGTGACAATTTACCTACTCATTTACCATTTCTGGTACTCTTCATTCCTTTGTATAGAAATGCATTTCCATCAGTATCATTTCCTCTCAGTCTGAAGAACATTCTTTAGCATTTTTTTAGTGTAGGTTTGCAAGCGAAGAATTATCTCAGATAGAAAATATCTTGCAAATGCCTTCATTTTACCTTTGTATTTGAAGATTATTTTCACTGGCCATGGAATTCCAGATGGATTGTTTTCTGGCTTTCATTGTTTCTGATGAGATGTCAGTGATAATTGCTGTTTTGTTTTCTATATACCGGTACACTGAGTGATCAGATTATTATGATCTCTGAACTCATAATAATCTGGCCACATAGCAGTGTGTGTGTGTGTGTGTGTGTGTGTGTGTGTGTGTGTATGAATTATTGCATGAATTTGTATTGGGGAGGGGACATGGGCAGTTAACCCGCCTTCTGCTGGTCAAGGGAACAATTTACATATTAGCCTTTTATTATATAGGGTTATATAGGATATACACTGAATGGCCAGATCATTATGTGTTCAGAGATCATCATAATCTGGCCATTTAGTGTATATAGTCAACTTCCCTATCCTGTGGGATTCAAATTTTTTGATTGAATCAACTTGGATTGAAAACGGTATTTTTGAGCTGAGGCTGGGAATTCATGAATGCAGGGGCTGACTATATGTATTGTTCTATGCCATTTAATATAACGGAAGTAAGCATCTGAAGTTTGGTATCCACAGGATTCTTGAAGCAATCCCCTGATGATACTGAGGGAGAATTATAAGTACCTTTTCTCTCTTTCTGGCTACTTTCAAGATTTTCCTTTTATCTTTGGTTTTAAGCTGTTTTCTATGATATTCCTGGGTGTGGTTATATTTTGAGAGGTTTTTAGCCATGTCTTCTTTAAATATTTATGTCCCACTTTCTCACTGTCCTCTGATTTCTTTTACGTGTTAGAACATTTGATATTGTTCTGCTGTTCTTTAAGAGTTTCTTCATTTTCCTTCAGTCTTACTGTCTCTTTAGATTGATAATTTCTATTGACCCGTTTTTACATTTTCTTATTTTTTTCTACCATCTTTAGTATATGCTCTTAAATCCATCCGATAAATTTTCATTCATTGTTTTTTACTTTCAGAATTTCTTTTGAGCTTTTTTAAATAATTTGTTTTTCTGTTGAGACACTTTGCTCATACATTAAAGAGCTTATGTTCCTTATAGATTTTGAACATATTTTCTTCTTATTCTCTGTATCAAATAGCTGCTTTAAAGTCTTTGCTAAATCAAACATCTGATCTGTCCTGGGGTTGGTGTTCTGTTGACTCCTTGACTGTGGATCACATTTTTCTGTTTCTTTTGCTTGGTTATATTTTTAGGATTTGAATGCCTTGTTTTCTTCTTTTTTAGAGTGTTAATGTTTGTTCTAGAAGACTGATTGATTACCTTGAATTTATATAGGTTTGGGTTTTTTGCTTTATTTCGCAAGATTTATGGAAAAGTCAGAGTGACTCTTCGCCATTCTAATGCGGTGGGACATGGCTTCCGCACTGGGCCTCTGGATCTTGTCTGAGTTTGGCTTTAGACATGGTTAGTGTTGGTCCGGAGTAGGCTGTACTCTAGGGATGGTCCTGAGTCTGGAAGGAGGGAAAGGAGTGTGAAGGTATGTGTTTGTCAGGTTCTCCAGAGAAACAGGTGCCAGAGGCCAGCGGTCGGCGAGCTCATCAGTCCACAGAGCCAAATATCAACAGTACAATGATTGTAATTTTTTTTGAGAGCCACATTTTTTAAACTTAAACTTCTTCAGGCCGTGGTATTTTGTGGAAGAGCCACACTCAAGAAGCCAAAGAGCCGCATGTGGCTCCAGAGCCGCGGTTTGCCGACCACTGCAATAGGAGATACATGGTGTATTTTAAAGAGTTGGCTCACATGATTATGGAGGCTGAGAAGTCCCCAAATCTTTACTTGGCAAGTTGAAAACTCAGGAAAGCCGATGGTGTAAATTCTAGTGGGAAAGCTGTCCACCTTAAGATTCAGCAAGAGCTGATATTTTAGTTTGAGTTCAAAAGCAGGAAAAAAAGATCTATATTTTAACTTAACTCAGAGTGGCGGAGTTGTGGAAGTTTTGTTCTGTTCAGATCCTCAGCTGACTTGGTGAGGCCCACCACATTGGGGAGGGCAATCAGTACTATTCAAATGTAATTCTCACGGAGACACCTTCACAGACAACCCAGAATAATACTTGTTGGCCAGTTGTCTTGGCACTGAAGGCCCAGTCAAGTTGACACATTAAATTAACCTTTAGCCCTAGCTGGTTTGGCTCAGTGGGTAGAATGTCAGCCTGTGGACTAAATTAGGGTCTTGGGTTTGATTCTGGGCAAGGGCACTTGCCCTGGTTGGGGGCTCAATCCCCAATAGAAACATCTTATCATTGATGTTCCTATCTCTTTCCCTCTACCTTCCTTTTTGAAATCAATAAACTGCTTTTAAAAAATAAATTAACCTTCATATGCTGTTAATGTGATTTTTCCACTGTGACTGGACAGGAACACCACATCCCCCCAGGCCTGTTCATTCTCTGTCACTTCCGTTCTGCTCTGAACCTCATAGAAGTCACTTTGATAAGCTTTGGGTGGTCTCACCCTGTCCATGTGCGTTTTGGTCCTTTTGGGTCCCTCATGTAGAGTTATGGTGACCCCTTCTGCCCAGCTCCTCTCTCTCTGTTGTCCTGTCTCCCAAGATTCCAGCTCTTTAATCTTTACCTTCACATTTTAGCAGGACTGCCAAGCTTTGTTTGGACTTCAGTTCCTTCTACCATGTTGGGGAATTATCCCCAGAACAAAAATATAGTTTCAGTGGAGGAGATGATTTTCTTCTAAAATTCTGGCTGTCTCCCTGATTATATTAAACTAGAGGCTTCATGCATGGAGGGGGTGTCCTTCAGTTCAGCTTGCCCCTTCTCACAGTCCAGGAGCCCTTAGGGGCAGGAGGTGATCCGGTGACCAGGGGAAGGCAATGCCCCATCACATCTCTGCTGCTGCCCCTGCTGGCAGCGCAAGCCTCGGGCAGCCCTGGGCCACTGGGCAGCCGAATCCGAGACTTCCCTGCATTTCGGGCAGGCCCTGGGCAGCTGGGGGGCTGAGGGGACTGGGGGACTCTGGAGACAGGCGCGCCCCAGCGGGGCTAAGGGGACTGGGTGCGCCATTTTGTGGCTGTGGGCATTGCCTTCTTGAGGGTGGAGCATTCAGTTAGCATATTCCATCCTTATTGGCTGTGGGCACCATCATTTTTGTGATGGTGTGAGGGTCAATTAGCATATTCTCTATTAGATAGGATGGAATGGACAGATTTTTAAAATAGTATCCTTTGGGCAAAAGTCAGGACTTAGGGGTGGTGGTTTCAAAGTAAAAAGTAATTGAACCCCACTTCCTGCTTAGTGTTGGAGTCATGGCAAGGCAGATGCTATGGGTCCCAGACTTTGCAGGAATATGCAGTGATGGGATGTGGTGGAGGGAGGAGGGGGAGGGCTTGGTTGCCTGCCTACCATGCATGAAACAACTCCATTGGATGCCTTCTTTTATTCATTCTCTACCAGTTTTCCTGTAATATTGTACTTATTCTTGGTTTTAGTCTAATCTTTAAGTACAGGGAGCAAGTCAATTCATTTTATTTTTGTGAGATTTGGCTTAATTATTTGGAGACATTTATTCATTGTTCCTTTAGTTTTTCATTGTTTTGGTCAATGATCCTTGGTGCTTCCAGATCCTCGCCCATCTATCCATCTATTACTTTCTCAGAAGTTTTGAATTCTCTCACCACCTCTCTATGTAGATCTAGAAGTTAAAAGAATTGGGAACTTAAGAAACCTTAAAAATAGAAAGACTATAACTGCAGGCCTCACTTGTCAACTTGTTGAGAAGGCTATTTCTGATGTTCCCCGCTCCTTAAGTCTACATTTGTTCCCCTGGCTTTTCTCTTTTAGCAGTCGTCTTCTCATGGCCATTAGCAAAGTCTGCAGTCAAAACACTGGGATTTTTGTCTGTTTCTCAAGTTGGACTATGAGTGAGTTCCCTAGTGGCAGGCACGGTGACAGTAAATCTTACACTTATGACTTCAGTACTTAGCAAATATTTGTTGAAATGACTGATGAATTCAAAACTCTACATCATGTCATGACAACATCTGACTTTTAGGATTTTGTGTATGTGCTGTTACTTAATGCTATTTTCAGTGTCAGTAGGCGTAAATGATGGCACTTCTTGAAGTGTGTACAGAGATACTTGTGGTTGTCTCTCTTTCCACTTTGTCCCCACTTCTAAACCACCACCTTCTTAGCTCATTGCCCCAACTAGAGACACTGCTATTGAAGGTTTGCAGTTACTTTCTGGACATTTTTCTCATTTATATATGTATGTTCTTGTTATACATATATCTTTGCGCATATTTCTGTGAAGAAATGGAGTTTGAGTGCTCAATTACAGTAGCAATCGGTTTGATAATCAGGTTTTTTCAATGCTTACTTTACTTTCAGATTAGTCAAAAGTAAGGCACATACATGATTTCTCAGTTTCCACATCTGCTAAAGGATTGATTTGAATGAAATGAAATGGAAGATTTCTTAGTTCTAAATTCAATGTTATGTAATTCAACTCTATTAGACATGAACAGTGGGGTGGGTGTTCTGCTTAATATGAAAAAGGAGGATTGAAATCAAAATTGATTTTGGATAGCAAAAGGAAATTTGGGGGTAAGTTATTAAAATGCCCAATTCCCCCCCTCATCCAAAGTGACTAGAGAATATAAGCTTTTGAAATTAGTAGTGGGATCTGTCTTTTGTGGACATTGGCACTAGGGAATTTGCTCTTGATTGAGTCAGTAAAGCTAGCTGATGATATCTTAAAGCGAATTGCAACCCAACTCCCTGAATTTTCTCATCACACTGTTTGTTTGTTCGTCTATTATTTCTCTTCATTTTTAAAAAGTATACAAAGTGACCCTGGCTGGTTTAGCTCAGTGTTGGCCTGCGGACTGAAGGGTCCCAGGTTCGATTCTGGTCAAGGCCCCATGCATGCATTGCAGGCTCGATCCCCAATAGGACACTGCCGATCAATCTGTAATAATTGATGTTTCTATTTCTCTCCCCTTCTCTCTTCCTCTCTGAAATCAATAAAAATATATAAGAAAATAAATAAAAATAAATGTTTTAAAAAAGTATACAAAGTGGATTTGGAAACATGGCTCTATTTATCTAATTGTTTAATCTGTCTATTCTAATCTATCTTGTTGTTAATCCTCACCTTTGGATATTTTCCCGTTGATTTTTAGAAAGAGTGGAAGGTAGTGGGAGATACACATTGTTTGGTTGCCTCCCAAATGGCCCGACCTGGACCAGGAATCAAGCCTACAACTGAGGCATGTGGCCTTGACGTAAATCGAACCCGGACCCTTCAGTCCTCAGGCTGACACTGTATCCATTGAGCCAAACCGGCTAAGGCCACAGTGTATACATATTAACACAGTGAATGCCTTACAACTTTTTTTTATGGCAACCAAAACTTACATAGGTAAATCTTTGTTAGTGATTTAAAAACAGCCTTTTGAGGAAAATAGTTTCCCAAACAATTTTAACCCCTTTTCTCCTTTTCCCAAAGAGGAACAAGCTAAAGAATAAAAATGCAACTCTTACTCAGTCATGTAATGTTTGTAGGCTCTTGTCATAAAATGGTATTGAATCCTTTGGTTTCTTGTTGATAATTATTTATGTTTTTAGCTCATATAATGATTATTCCCTGTAGCAAATGTACTAAATTTTGTGCCTTTTGCGTTGAAATGAGTTATACTAGTAGAGCTAAACCATGGCAAATTTATTTTTTTCCATTATTAGATTGCAGGTATGACTTAACTGCTTAATATTAATATGTCATCTTAAGTATTTAAAATTTTTAATTAATTTGTTTCAACAAAGCAACCAAAAGCCATGCTTTAGGAGGTGAGTTGGTTTGATGATGGTGGTTCTCTCTCTGCTGAGAATGGGCTGTAGCTGAGGAAGCTGGCTGCCCTGCAGGGTGAGAGGCACAGGGTTTCCCACTGTCTGGGACTACACGCTGCCGTGTCTATAGTCAGAACCTGCGGCTGCAGGCAGCGTGGTTAGGATTGCAGGAAAGGCAGTGGAATGCTGTGGCAGGGCTGAGGAGCAAGTGTCCGTAGTGTAGATGGGGGGAAATGTGTAGCAGGAGGTGAGGTGGTGGCGATGACTGTGTAATATTGCAGTGTACAGAGGTGAATGTGTGAGCACTCACTGTGCAGGGATTTACATGCTGTATGAGTACTGTGCCATTGATAACAGTTTTTGGAATTGCCCTCTCTGTAGCTGAGACTCTCAGTCACCTAGGAGTTGTAGAACTTTGCTTGAAGCCACCCATAAGTTGTGGAGCCAGGAGGTTAAATGAGGGCAGGCTGCCGAGCCTGATGGGTTAGGGCCTTGAATAGCAACTGGTTAGGCAACATTAAATGCTTTTTTTTGGATAGTGACCTATCAATATATTAAGTGACTTTTTTTTTTTATATTTTATTTATTTTTTACAGAGAGGAAGGGAGAGAGCTAGAGAGCTAGAAATGTCGATGAGAGAGAAACATCGACCAGCTGCCTCTTGCACACCCCCTACCGGGGATGTGCCCGCAACCAACGTACATACCCTTGACCGGAATCGAACCTGGGACCTTTCAGTCCACAGACCAACGCTCTACTGCTGAGCCAAACTGGTTACCGTTATTAAGTGACTTTTAAACAAGGTCTTTAGTAGTTTATCATGAGATTTATCCTATAATGGAGCTTTAAAATTGTCTGTACTGAGAGGTTGTCCTCATGGTTGTGGCCTTTAGTTAGATTCCATGACTTTTATGTTAACATTAGAGGCCCAGTGAATGAAAAATCATGCACCCTGGAGGCAAGGGAGGGGTGTCCCCTCAGCCCGGCATGTGCCCTCTCAAACTCCGGGACTCCTCAGGGGTTTCCACCTACCAGCTTAGGCCTGCCCCCCTGGGGTATTAGGCCTGAACTGGCAGTCAGACATCCCTCTGGCAGCCTGGGAGCCCTCGGGAATGTCCCACTGACAGCTTAGCCCACTCCCCAGAGGATTGGGCCTAAGCTGGCAGTCATACATTCCTCTCACAATCCAGGACTGCTGACTCCTAACCACTTTCCTGCCTGCCTGCCTGCCTCATTGTCCCTAATCACTCACCTGCCTTCCAGATCTTCCCTAACCACTCTGCCTGCCAGCCTGCCTCATTGCCTCTAACTGTTCGCCTGCCTGCCTGCCTGCCTGCCTGCCTGCCTCATTGCCCCTAACCCCTCTGCTTGCCTGCTTGATCGCCCCTAACCACTCTGCCTGCCTGCCTGCCTCATTGCCCCTAACCCCTCTGCTTGCCTGCTTGATCGCCCCTAACCACTCTGCCTGCCTGCCTGCCTCATTGCCCCTAATCACTCTGCTTCATCCCCCGCTGCTGTGGCTTTGTCCAGAAGGACGTCCAGAATGATGTCCGGAAGGTCGTTTGGCTGTCTGGTCTAATTAGCATATTACACTTTTATTATTATAGATAGAAGCTTGTTGCGTGAAAAATCATGCAAGGGACTCAGCCCTTACAGCTCTGACCATCCCAGCCAGCCCTTGCAGCCCTGGCTTCGTCATGAAGGTTGTCTGGAAGGTTGTTGGGCTGTTCGGTCTAAGTAGCATATTAGCTATTACATAGGATGGAGGCTGAATTTCTTGGGTCATTTTTCTCCTGCTTACTTATAAAAGTTGTGCTGCACTGAAGAATAAAAGGAAGAAAATTAAAAATCACTCAGGTTTTTATTAGCCTAAGACAGTGGTCGGCAAACGGCGGCTCTGGAGCCACATGTGGCTCTTTGGCCTCTTGAGTGTGGCTCTTCCACAAAATACCACGGCCTGGGCGAGTCTATTTTGAAGAAGTGGCGGTAGATGAAGTTTAAAAAACTTGGCTCTCCAAAGAAATGTCAATCGTTGTACTGTTGATATTTGGCTCTGTTTACTAATAAGTTTGCCGATCACTGGCCTAAGACATTTATCATTAATAACTATATATTTTCTTCCAAGGTTTTTCTGTGCTAGTATTTTACTCTCCAGGAACTGTGCTTTGGGGAAGATTTTGAACCCTTTCTGGTATTTTACTTTTCCCTTCATTTAATACAATTACCATGAGAAGGAAGTAAAGGATTACATAATGTTTTATCGCATGAATGCGCCATAACCTATGCCACGTTTTCTTTTTGTCTTGCACATTTCCCCTGTTTTTGAGATAATTTTAATGATACATTTTTGTATGTGAATTCTATATTTTCTATCATGAAATGGCTTTTCAATTTTAAAATGTTTTTAATTGATGCCGAATCCGGTTTGGTTCAATGGATAGAGCGTCGGCTTGGGAACTGAAGGGTCCCGGGTTCGATTCCGGTCAAGGGCATGTACCTTGGTTGCGGGCATATCCCCAGTAGGGGGTGTGCAAGAGACAGCTCACCGATGACTCTCTCTCACCGATGTTTCTAACTCTCTATCTCTCTCCCTTCCTATCTGTATAAAATCAATAAAATATATTAAAATGTTTTTAATTGAGAGAGAGAGAGAAAGAGGGAGAGGGAGAGAGGGTGGGGGAGGGGAGAAACATTAATTGGCTGCCTCCTGCACACCTGCTATGAGTCTGGAACGCCAGGCATGTACCCTGACCCGGTGATGGCACTGGGCATGGAGAAGAGTGGAAAGCCAGAGGCGGTTCAAAGTGGAAGGGACTTAGTGAGACCCTGTGAGTAGGTGCAGTCAGCAGTTGTTAGGACATCTCTAGGAGGATGGCGGTGCTGGGGTGGAGCTGGGAAGGTGAGCTGTGTAAGGAAGGGGTGAGGGTGTTTAGGGTAGTGAGTTGTGTGGTAAGGTGACACTGGAAGTGACCCAGGCAGCTTGCTGTTGGTCTAGATACTGAGAGAAGTTAGGGTGGAGCAAAAGAGACCAGAATAGTAGTAATTAGTCTCAAGTAAACGCTTGAAGCACTTCTTTTGGTGAGAAAGATGTCTAGAGGGATGAGTGGGGGCCAGGAACTGGAGGTAACCTGAGATTGGGGTGAAAGTGAAAAAGAGGCATGGGGTAGCATTTGGAGGGGAACTGGTGCTCTGAAGTATAAGACCACACATACCAAGGGTTTTTTGAAGAAGTAACCTTTTTGTAAGTTCCACAAAAGAGTAGCAAGGAAAACAAGTAAAACTAAACTCATTTTACTATCTTAGTAATAGGCTTGTTGGAAGAAAATGTAAGCTGTTAATAATAGTGTGTGCTTTTTTAATTAATTCTGGGCCTTGTTATTTTTATGTATTTTTGAAAATGTGAGGATAATTAAAAGCAGTGGTTTATAAAATTACATATAATTACGTATGTCTAAAAGTACGTATTACCAACTAAGTATATGTGTGCATGCATTTATGTAAATAAATTATATATGACGTATATTTTATAAATAAAATTATATGTGTGTATATGTATTACTATGCTTTAGACCATCCTATTCAGAAAAGTTAGTGTTACCAGAGAGGAGAGCAGAGTGGTTTTCCAGGGCGTCTCTTAGACACTTGTCCTGAGGAGGGTATGGAGGCGTCAATTGAACATGTTCTTCCTGTGTCTTCTGACAGACAATTTAGAAATCCTTTTATTGATTTCAGAGAGGAAGGGAGAGGAAGAGAGAGAGAGAAACATCAGTGATGCGAGAGAATCGTTGATTGGCTGCCTCCTGAATGGCCCTGACTGGGGTTCGAGCCTGCACCCCCGGCATGTGCCCTTGACTGGAATGGAACCAGGGACCTTTCAGTCCACAGGCCGACGCTCTATCCCCTGAGCCGAACCTGCTAGGGCAGTGGTCGGCAAACTCATTAGTCAACAGAGTCAAATGTCAACAGGACAATGATTGAAATTCCTTTTGAGAGCCAAGTTTTTTAAACTTAAACTTCTTCTGGCGCCACTTCAAAATAGACTCGTCCAGTTTGTGTTATTTTGTGGAAGAGCCACTCAAGGGGCCAAAGAGCTGCCTGTGGCTCGTGAGCCTCAGTTTGCTGAATGCTGCGCTAGGGCAACAGGCGGCACTGTTTTGTTTACGAAATACACAAGCGAGATCACCCCAGATGTTTAGGTTAAGGAGGGAAATTAACCAGGGTGAATGCGAAATACTGCACCTCATCCTTGTGTTAATCTCTGAGCACCTAGAGGTCATTGGGCCATTCCTTTTTATTTTTTTAATAGGCTTTTATTGATTTTTTTTTTTTTTTTGGAGAGGGATGAAGGGAGAGAAAGAGAGAGAGAAGAAACATCTATGATAGAGAAATATCTATTGGCTGCCTTGCACATCCCCTACTGGGGATCCAGCCTGCAACCCAGGCATATGGCTTGACTGGGAATCGAGCCATCAACCTTTTGGTACATGGGATGGCACTCAACTACCTGAGCCATCCCAGCAGGGCTTGGCCATTTTTTAAAATTTGATTTTATTTAAAAAATATTTTTATTGATTTCAAAGAGGGAGAGGGACAGAGAAATTAGAAACATTAGTGATGAGAGAGAATCATGGATTGGCTGCCTCCTGCATGACCCCAGTTGGGATTGAGCCCACAACCTGTCATGTGCCCTTGACCAGAATTGAACCTGGGACCTTTCAGTCTGCAATCCGATGCTCTATTCACTGAGCCAAGCCAGCTAGGGCTTGGCCATTCATTTTTAATTTCTCTTATGAACTAGGATTGACTTGAATTGAGGACATTATGTATAGGTGGTCCTATGTAATAATCCTATATAATGAAAGTATAATATGCTAAGTGTCCATTCGGTTGACAGTTTGGTCAACTGCTTGACCAGTAGCTATGACGTGCACTGACCACTAGGGGGCAGACACCTGACTGGTATGTCAGTTTGCTGCTGGGGTCCAGCTCATTGGGTCTGAGCGAGAGCGCCAGACATGCCTTGGAGCACTTCCGCCATCCCTTCCCGCCTGGCCAACTTTCCGCAGTTCCTCTCTGTCTGGCCAGCCCCCATTGGCCCTGATCGGGACTGGGTGAGATGGCCCGATCGCTGCAATTGCCAGCCAGACTGAGGGACCCCACCTGTGCATGAGTTGGTGCACTGAGCCTCTAGTATAAAATAATACCTACAGGAGGAGCACATCAATAGAAGAGATAGAAAAACCTTGGTGTTGTGTACTTTGCTCTTGGTTCCATTAGCAAGGTAAAAAGCAGGTTTCAAGTTTCAAAATGTATGGTAGTGAAAAATTGGAAACAACTTAAATATTCCCAATAGGTGTTTGCTTAAAGTAAACTTACTTCAGTACATAGTATTAATACTATACAACTATTTAAAATCGTACAAGTGTAAATAAATTGTTGATGTAAAGATGTAAAATATAAAAACAAGAGCAAAGATTTATTATATTTTAGGGTGGTGAAATTTTATATGACTTTTAGTTCTTATTCCTAGTTTATTTTTTTAAAGCAATGAGCATATAATATTTTATAGTCAGAAAGACCTTATTTCAGATAAATGATGGGAGAAAAACTTGAGATTTTTCATTTTAAATGGAGAGAAGACTATTATTGTTCAGTTCTAGTTTCTGAACAACAAAATTGCTCACAGTTGGGTTGGAATGGTGACAGGATTTGTTCCTAAGGCATATAGTTCTGATGAGAACGAGCTATAATGGGTAGATTTGAGCAGGGAGTGCAAACAAAACAAGGGCCCTTAGCGAGGAACCGTAGAAATGGAGTAATGAGGTGACTTAGCAAAACTGGCAAGGTGAAACCTAACACAAGAATCTGTGGATTGCATGTGGGGTAAGCAGCAGGAAAGGTCCTAGATGGTTAGGGTTTTAGTTTGGGGGATGGAGTGATGGTGACACCCATCAACTAAGACTGAGGATATAAGGAGAAGTGAATTATTTTCTGTCTTCCTGGTCTTTTAGCTCTTTGTTTTTATTTACTTATTTATTTTTGAGCAGATTAGAAGGATGGGAGATGGATGTAACTTCAGTTTAGCTTGGAGCCTTAGGTCTGCTATAGTAGAGGTTTTTCCTGGCATCTGTATAGCAGCCACTCTCCAGTAGTGGGAGTTGGGATGTTCAAAAGTTTTGTGGTCTAAGAATTCATATTTGAGGAACTCCATTCAAGAGAATACATGTAGCCGAAACCGGTTTGGCTCAGGGGTAGAGCGTCGGTCTGCGGACTGAAGGGTCCCGTGTTCGATTCCTGTCAGGGGCATGTACGTTGGCTGCGGGCACAT
This sequence comes from Pipistrellus nathusii, assembly GCA_963693515.1. Taxonomy (NCBI): domain Eukaryota; kingdom Metazoa; phylum Chordata; class Mammalia; order Chiroptera; family Vespertilionidae; genus Pipistrellus; species Pipistrellus nathusii. The sequence goes on along the minus strand of OY882859.1, from coordinate 193,574,245 downwards.
CCCTGGTGGGGGATGTGCAGGAGACGGCTGGTCGATGTTTCTCTCTCATCGACGTTTCTGACTCTCTATCTCTCTCCCTTCCTCTCTATAAAAAAATCAATAAAATATATTTAAAAAAAAAGAATACATGTAAATATGTTGACAGATTTGATGGTTGATATAAACTTTTATAAATCTTTTATGTTTTCACACTCAACTAATGGAAGATAAAGGATGGCAAGCAAAATAGAATATCAGTGGCAGTTTATTACCATATTTTCTGGCGTATAAGACGACCCCTAATTTTACAGTTAAAAAAGGTGTAGGCCTATATTCGCTGTATAAGACTACCCCCCACTTCCGGGGCAACACCAGTTCTTTTTTTAATAGGCCGCCTCTCTGACTCTGGCCAATCTGAGCAGGCTTTTTACTAGAATACAGTGTAGCTTCGGGTACAGAACATGTATAATTTGCATGCATAAAAAGCCTGCTTGTATAATTTGCATGCAAAAAAGCCAGAAAATAGGGTATTTTGAATTACTAGTGACAGGGCACAGTACTTTATATCAATTGATAACTTACACTGAGAGTTTCAGTCTCTCTCATCCAGTAAAAAAAAATTTGTCAATGCATTATGTATTATGGATAACATGCATATGAGGATGAAGTATTTCCCTCCTGTTTTCCGATAATTATTGCTGTACCCAAATATTCATTGTTTAATTTGGTCTCATTGAGGCTAGATAAAGTCCTAGAGAGGCCAAGTAACTTGATGCTTGAGGTAGCAAAAATTTGGGGCAATATTTATTTAGTCCTCTCTGTTCTTAGTTCTTGAACCTTTTCTCTCCAGTGCTTATTCATGGTTTTGTTAAGTCTTTTTATATAATTTTATGAGAAATCACATCCTTCTATCCCCTTTATTACATATCTCAGATACTCCCACTTCCCACATGCCTTTGGAGTTGTATAATTCAAGACCCAGGTTTCTAACTCTTCATGCTATGGTAACTTACTCAAGGCTTCAGTGCAAAAGTGACTTAACTGCTATTGCTCTTACCCTTTTTTGCAGTTTGTCTTCCTAAAAAAAATTTCTTTTGTTAAGGGAACATATAACAGCCTGTTATATGCTGTAATCAAAATTTCTCTGCTTCCATTCTCCTAAATGAAATGCTTTTTACAAGTTAATTTACTACTTAGAAGCTTTATTTCATGTTTAGAGTGGTTGATGCAGAAGAATGGGTTCTTCTTGTTTGGGATTCTCTGTGCCTCCTGAACTTGTGTGACTTTTTCTTTACCAGGTTAGGGAAGTTTTCTACCATCATTTCTTCAAACACCTTCTCTATTCTTTTCTCCCTTTCTGTCTTTTCTAGCACACCTATTCTAATACTGTTAATGTTTTTGTCCCACAGCTCCCTTAAGCTGTCCTCTTGTTTTTTAATTTTTTTTTCTTTTTGGTTCTCTAATTGAGTGATATTTTCAACTCTGTCTTCTAATTCACTGATTCGATCCTCAGCTTCCTCTAATCTGCTGTGTATTCCTTCCAATGTATTCTTTATTTGTGTTATGTCATTCTTTATTTCAGACTGTTCTTTTTTCATAGTTACTATATCTTTCTTTCATACTGTTGAGCATTTTTAACAACATTTTTCTGAACTCTCAGATAAATTTCTTACCTTTGCTTTATTTATCTCCTCTTCTGGAGAATTAGCTAATTCTTTCATTTGGAGATTGTTTCTTTGTTTCCTCATTTTGGTTGTCTGGGCTTGTGACTATGTTTTAGGTAGACCCCCTGTACCTCTCAATCTCTAGAGTAGGATAGTGTTAAAAGCTGTTTCTGACTAATTCGATCAGGCAGAGACTCAAAGCCTCTAGAGAATGCCTCCGACTTGAATTGCCCCTTCCCTCCTCCCCGCAGTCATCCTCAGGGCAAGGTATTTTCCAGTAGGGTGTGTCCGTTGTCTTCCTGCCAGGCGAGGCAGAAGTCTGCTGTGGGAAAAAGATGGCCTCTGCCGTGTGTGGGAATGACTCAGCCTAGGAAACTTGGGGTGTCTGCCTTCTGAGCTCTATCCCCCAATTCCCCAGTCCTGGCTTCTACTCTCACAGCTCCAGTCCACTTCACCCTCCCTTTGCCAGAGCCTCCCTCTGGGTGGCTTCACAGGGAATTGTTGTGCATTGGCCCTTTAAGGGGGTGCCTGAATGAATTTTCAGCTGCACTCCCTGGCAGACAGCACTTCACTGCTTTTCACAGCCTGATGTTATGTGGGTAGCCTCCTCAGTTTGGTACTATCTGCTGGGAGCCCAGCTTGGGGATTAGATCCCAGAGTTCTCAGTGGCACCCCCCCCCCCCCCACACACACACACAGCTGAGATATCTCTCTAGGACTTTAGTTGTCGTTTGTGGGTGCCAGGCCAGCCCTTTTGTGCGTACACCCCCCCACCAATCTCTGTGCAGTCCTTTTGTATCCGGGTTCTCTCCTGTGAGTTTTCCATTGATTATTCAGGAAGCCTTTCTGTATTTAAGTTTAATTCCAGCTTGTTCCTGGGAGTGTGTCCGGGCAGCATCCTCCTACTCTGTCGCCATTTTTAATCCGGGGGTAGCTTATTCTTAATTGACAGCTTTATTATTTTTTTAATAGCTGCTGCATGTGTTCTCCTTGTTTTTCTTTCTTTTTTGATAAAGATATTATATATGTGTCCTTATCCCTCCATTGGCACCCCCCCCCCCCCATTCTGTCCATTGGTTATGCTTATGTGCATGCATACAAGTCCTTTGGTTGATCTCTCCCCCTTACCTACATCCTTCCCTACCTTCCTTACCTTCCCTCTGAAGATTTGAGATCTGATCACTTTTGAAATATTTATATCCCATTGTGCATTATATTTCATTTTTCCTGTGGGAATCAAAATGATACAAGAATACATATGCAGTATATGTGTATCATGTAAAATTATGATAGTAAAAAAACGGCTGCCTGTGTATGTCCACATCGCTTGAGAAGTAAAACAGTACCGACCAGAACTTGTGTCATACTAATTTTTTTCACCTGCTGCATGTAATGTTTCTCTCCTACTTTATTTTGAAACTAGATAGGATTTTTAGTTTTAAAAACTTTGTGACATTGGAGAAAACATCATATCTGCCACTTAATTCATCAACTTCTCAATTAAACTGGATTTGCCATATCATGCTAATTTTTTTTATTTCAGTCACAGTTTGCCTCTCTTGGTCTTTGTGGATTAGTATTAATTTTTTTAAAAATACATTATTATTGATTTCAGAGAAGAAGGGAGAGTGAGAGAAACATCAATGATGAGAGAATCATTAATCAGCTGCCTCCTGGATGCATGCCCCCTACCGAGGCTTGAGCCCACAACCCAGGAATGTCCCCTGACCGGGAATTGAACTGTGGCCTCCCAGTTCTTAGGTTGACACTCAACCATTGAGCCACACTGGCTAGGTGGATTAGTATTATTTTTATAAATCTCAGTATGTCAGTGCTTTTAACTGTGTTGATATTCTCACCCTCATTCTCTTCCTCTCTTTATCCTCCCTCCTTTCCCCTCATCTCTGAAGTTATGTTGTACATTAATTAATTTTTAGACAACTAAAAATGGTTTGTAAATTTAACTTCAAACCACTGAAGCTCAGTTCCTAGATTGCTCATTGATCATTTGTTGTATTGCTTTTGGCAAAATGTGAGCTAATACATACTGTAAGAGACTCTGAGGATTGTGGGAGGTCCTGCAGTTAGCATAGGCGGTGCTTTTCATTAGCATCTAATCTTTGCTACATAATTGGTGAATGGTTGGGGGAAAGATGGAAAATTCACTATCGGTTTTCCTAAAGAAAATGTAAAGCATGAGCATTCTTTTCATATACTTGTCATTGGGTGTGAAAAGTGGCCACTCCGGCCCTCACTGGTGCTGCGCACGCGGCTGGGCGGCATCCCATGCCTGGGAGGTGGCCAGCTCCACTCCCAGCCAGGCCCTATGCCCAGTCCCCAGGAAGTTTCAGCCAATGTTTCTCTCTCCCTGCTTCTCTGAAAATCAATAAACATTCAAAAAAAGAAAGAAAGAAGGAAAGTAACCACCCTGGAGGATATGTAGAAATAAGCCAGGCAATGAAAGAAAAATACCACATGATCTCACTCTTTTATGAATAATAAAGAACATTATTACCTGATGAATAAAAAGATAGAGAGGCAGAGAAGCTTCGAGCAGACTATCAAATTACAGCGGGAAGGCTGGGGGAGTGTTGGGGGGAAGTAAGAGATCAACCGAAGGACTTGTATGCTGCATGTAAGCATGAGCAGTGGACACAGACACTGGGGCGGGGGGGGGGGGTAAAGGCGTGTGCCGGGGGTAGGAAAGGGCAGGGGAGGGGGAAAGGAGACATAGGTACTACTATTTATAATACTTGAAACAATAAAAAAAATAGAACCTTTATTTAAAGCAACCCATGGTCAAGACTTGAGTTTCTCATACTCAGTATATAATGATTTAATTGTTATGTGTGTCAGCAGCACATTTTGTAACTTGTAGAGATATTTTACCCCTTGCTAAAGGCTGCTTTTGAAATGAGGAGTGATTAATGGATGACTTCTAAAAGATGTCAGATTGTCCAGCCAGCATGGCTCAGTGGTTGAGCATTGACCTATGAACCAGGAGGTCACGGTTTGATTTCCGGTCAGGGCACATGGCTGGGTTGCTGTCTTGATCCCAGGTATGGGGCGTGCAAGTGGCTGCTGATCAATGATTCTTTCTCATCATTGATGTTTCCATCTCTGTCTCCTTTTCCCTTCCTCTCTGAAATCAATAAAATATATTTATGTCAGATTTAAGATCAGACTATTTTGATGATCTATAGTCAGATGCATTATGCATGTACCTCTGGCTTATCCATACTTACTACCTTTACATATTTAAAATACTGATGAAATGATCTGCCAATTTCTAACAACTTGTAATAAAATAAAAAGAATACTAATGTCTTATTTGATTTTTCTTATAAAATGTTTTTGTAACAGTAATACCTTTTTCTATGGAAACTATTGACGTTCTTGGGGTTTAGGTAGCACTGTAAAATTTTATATGTGAAGAATACAATGTTTAGAGCTTAAAGGATTTGATGATATATTGTGTATAGCTAGAGAGTTGATTTATATTTTCTTTTTTCCATGGCTTATGCTAGAATTTAAAAGACTGGTCATTTATGTGGAGGAAAAGTTGTTAGAGGAATGTCTTTGAAGTAAAAAAAAACACATTTAATCTTGATTATTCCAATATTAACTTTGTAAATCTATTTTGATGCAGTATTTTAATGTTTATCCATCCATCTATCCATACAACCCTCAAATTGGTTATCATTTAGGGTTTTACTTGCAAACATATTGGCATTTGAACTAAAAGATGGTTCTATAGAAATGGAATCTGAAAATAGGTAATGATTTTAGGCAATTCCTAATTTACAAATAATTTATACATTTAAACCCCTGTCCTTAGCTCCTCTTCCAGTTGCTGCTATTTGGACTTAGAGCTTTCAAAGAACTTGTAAGATCATCAGTAAGGGAAATAAATGGACAGCAGAAATATTTGGGGTCAATGAATATAGCCTCAAATCTAAATTATGATCCATTTCCCTAAAAATGTTTTTCTTTAAACTGCCTCAGTAGTTTTTTACTTTTTATTGCAACACTATCAGAATTCTATCAGTTAGGGGTTCATTTGTGTTAACTAGCATCCTTGTTGAAATTGCAAATTTAGTGAAAGTGAATTATTTCAGCCCAGTAGATTTCTTTCTATCAGTTACCTGACATGAAACTACACTGAGGCAGGAGGAGTGTTAGATGGAAATTTGGGGATGTATTTAGGCAAAAGGCTTATTGTTAAGCAGGATGACTGGGATGTCATAATGTAACATTCAGGGAACCTCAGGCATTAGGAGTTGAGAGAGTGCTAACAGAGGAACAAACCAACTTTAGAATTTGTCCAGGTGGAGAGGATCTGGAATTGGTTAACTTCCTATGTTTGTTCTGCAGAGTCCCTAGTGCCCGTGACCAGTAATGTCTTTGAGAATCAATAAGTGTCTTTTGGCTAGCCTGGGAACGGACCAAGATAAGCAACATTGTTTTATAAGGAAGATTTATTGAATTCCATAGTATCAATTTAAAAAATACATTTTTAGACTGAACTCATTTATAAATTAGGTTGTAGCCTGTAAGCTTGTCTTTGGCTCTTCTGCTGTTAGCATGTGCTCTCAGTTGATAATAACGTTGTTTTTGCTTTTCTGTCAGTCATTATGGAATTTGCTGGTCAGTCATGAAATTATCAATGGAAATACAGTAAAATAATTAGAATAAAGTAAGAGAAGCCATTCAGAGAGCAAAAGAGGGCTTGTGGGCGTAGAGGAGCAGTTGTGACTTCATTGATAAGTAACATTGGTAGATTGACATGTTATCTTTCCTATAAAGTAATTTTCATCACCTGTGATTACCTCTGATAATAAGTCACGATGAAAGTGAACTTGCATTCATACTGATTTATGAATTGATGGAGATTACAATATGTAGATTCCCCCCAGTTAAATTACGTAGAGTAATAAAATGTTGACTTTTATTTCGTATCTACAAATGTGTGAAGTTTTCATTGGTAGTAGGCAGATTTGAAAATGTTTTTCTTCCTGACAATTGAATACTTTAATAAAAGTTATTTTCAAGCTTAAATAAATGTTAGTAATGAATTTGAATTAATTTTATGTCTGTTTTGGGGATTGTAGTTACTTTAGATATCCCTCAATTAGGGATAATTGTCTCGCATCCTTATCTCTCATCATCATCTGTTTTTCTTCACACAGTGTTATAGTTTTGCTGCTGGACTCTTCCCTCCCTTCCCCCACCCCATCAGGATGATATGAGACTTGAAAGAAGACGATGCATACAGGTGACTCAAATTTTAAAATACAGTAAGACTATGGCTGTCTGAGAGAATGTGAAATATTTTGAATGGGGGAGCTTTCTGGTAAAAACTAATAGTGGGGAGAATTATTTAGATCAGTAATGCAAAAATAGCGGGGCTCTTTATTTAACTTGACTTTGGAAATCAGTTTGATAATTAGTGGCTTATAATGCTAATAATACAAATGCAGCTTAGTAATTGCTGGTACCTAATCTTTTTATAAGTGGATGGTTGACTAATACTTTGAGAATTGAAGTATTTCTGTTAAAAATAAACTATTTCCTTTATAGTTGAATGCATGTTTCCTTTAGATCCCTGTTAGAATAGAACAAGTCTTTTAAGGATATAACAGTGTATCGGAAATTAAATTAAGGATAATAGATCTATATGCATGATCCCTTTCTAAAACATGGCTAGGATTTTGATCCTCCCTCCTTTCCCTCCTTCTTTCCCTCCTGCCTTTCCTCCTTCCCTCTCATCCCTTTGTCATTTATGTAGAAAAAGCAGTATGGAGTCATTTTTGAAACTATTTTTGACTGTTTTATAATTAATTGAGGTGCTCTTAATCATATATGGAAAAATTGAGGCTAATTCATGTATGGCTCTGTTCAAACTCTTCAAAATGTAATGTAGCTAATGGATAAAGTGTTATTAACTTTAAACTTGTATCTTAAATTAGGCCAATTATGAGACATTTTGTTGAACCAAGTGGCTTATTTTTGTAGACTTTCTCAAAGATGGTCTTAATTGATTATATTTATAATTGTTTGAAAATATGGTTTTAATTGGAAAAGAATTAAGTGCATAAATCCTGGATAGATATTAAATTACAATATTGGTGTAGCTGTTAACGATTTTGTCATTGGTTTTGTTTTTAGTGATCTTTGTTTTTTAAAAAAGGAAAAGTTAACGTTTCTTTTACTTTGGAGTGGATTTATAAAAATACCTTAGGTGTACCATTTTGTATGAGAAAGTGTGCTTGAACGTATTTGCAAATTAAATTACAGATCAAATAATATTTTACATTTATGAGGGACTTAAGGAATATGATGCTAATCCTTTTTAACTAAAAGATGGGTGAGGAATCATCCGTAATCTGTCTCTCAAACGTGCACATACATAACAGATGTATGCCTTGCACACAGGGTAGTTGAGTGGCTGATATACTGAGGCTGAATATCACCGTCATAGAGAAATAAGTAGAAACATTTACGGAGAAAATTTTAGAGTTTTACGGAAAATTTTGTTGTCAGATCTTACAAGTGTGCCCTCTTGGTGCAGGAAGAGTTTCTCAGCACTGCCCGCTCCCCATTGCTCCTGGGCACTGCCCTGCACGCTGGCTATGCCCAGTACATGCTCACTTTCCACCGAGGTCAGTAAGGAGCAAGGTGCTTTTGGGGTGTCTCAGAGACTTCCTTATGAATATTAGTAATTTTGGAGATTTTTCTTACGAAAACTTGAAGTGGCAAAGTTGCTATTTTATTTTTACTTCATAAGAGTTTTCAGAAAGCTTTCTTTTGAAAGGCTTATTGATAAACTGAAATACCTAAAGAGTAAATACAGTTTATAAAGATTATCTAGTTGTTTTTATGAATGCTAGAACAAAAACAAAATCTACAAATATTGGATTTATGACATAATACAGTCTCTCTTAGTTGGCCTTGTATTCCTTAAAAATTTTTAGCATTTACTGGCTATAAAGGACAAAAATCAAGAAAGAAGTTCTGTTTCTTTCTAATAAATGTATTAGCTGTTGATGTATTTCCCTCCAAACAGTTTGAAAGTTAATACTTGATTTGAATATGAAATAACAGCTTTCATAATAATCATTAATATGTGCAGCAGTTTGCTCTTGTTTTATCATGCACACATTTATTATACTTCAGCTGGTAGAACTTCACCACAGAAAGGCCATAGGCATTTTCAATGACAGTTATTTCTAGAATGTTTATGCACACTTGAAAGAGAATATGGCGTTTTCCTCAGGCATTCGTGATGCTGGCTTTCTGTTGGTTAGATGCACGGATCCCTCGTTCTCCTACATTCATCCATCGGGTGCAGGCCCTGGTGCTAGGCAGACAGAGAAGCAGGCACTGACTGGTCTTTCAAAAGCCAAAGCTTAATAGATTTTAACTGAACACCGCCCCAGAGTTAAACTGTGATGTGTCTCTAGTGTGTGTGTGTGTGTGTGTGTGTGTGTGTGTGTGTGTGTGTGTGTGTATTCCTGTACTTGTTAATTTGTGGGTCATTTCACTTATTTGAATATATAATTAGAACATAAATGAGGTAAAATTGGATTATTTTGTTAATTTTTGGAAGAAAAATCATTTGTGGCGGAACAGTTATTTGATTCACATTTGCTTTGTACCAGGTACTGTAATAGACACTCTGCCAGCAAGGATCCTTGTGCTTAGGAATCAAGGAGCACATTTCATTTGGAGGAGGGGACGCATGTAAACAAATGGTGCAATGGGTGCTTATGGGAAAACTTTAAGTCTTATTATTGGATTCAAGGCATCTAGACTAAAAACAGAAAGCACTCTCTGGTTAATGGCAATCATGGTAATGGTTTCACCTGACACCTAAATACTGATGTCAAAAATCTATGTGTCCAACTGTTCTCTCTCCTGAGCTCTTGACTCCTGTGACTGCCCCAGGATGTCTCTCAGTCCCACTCACCTCCCACTGACTTCTGTTAGTGATAGTGACCCGTCCTGCTCCCCGTCATCCTGGGAACTGAGAGACACTCTGTATCCCTTTGAATGAGAGGGAAGCACATTCAGTTTGTTCAGGATGAGAATCCCTTACTTCTGAGCTTAAGCTTGGAAGACATACTGCCTCAGGTTACTGTGCACATTAACACAGAGGTCTTGCATTTTTCAAAAGTATTCAATAAAAGGTCCTTCCTTCTGATTTACTTGTTGTTTATACCCATTAACATTTAATGCAGATAAATTTGAGAAAAGCTATTGAACATAGTAGTTGATACCATTCTTTTTTGTTGTTGCTTTGGACTTGTTTAACAATTAAATTGTTACACAGTAGTGATAGGTTAGTCACTTTAAAACTTGAAATAGTTCTAGAACATACAGAACTGTAACTCTTTGAGATTGAATAGCCTTAGGAATTTATTTTAAATTATGCTCATTTATGTTGCTGTCATATTTCTTTTATATTGAACTAGTGGCCGATGCAGGAATAAAGATTTGTGCAAGAATGGGCCGGAGCTGCCTTCCCGCCTTCCCGCGCTGCCCAGAGGCCCGGAGCAGCTCGGGTGGGGCAGAATGCCTGCATTGTCGCATTGGTGATGACCCAAGCATCCCGCCCTGTCCCCTCCATGCCCTCCAGCCAATCAGGAGTTAATTTACATACTCCTGATTGGATGCAGGGCATAGGGAAGGTATGGTCAATTAGCATGTTACCCTTTTATTAGGTAGATTTAACTGCTTAAAACAGTGGTTCCCAATCTTCTTTATTTTTATTTATTTATTTTTTGCCCATGCCCCACCTAAGCATCTTTAAAATCCTGATGCCCCCCTTGTGACATATAATTCTTATTACTCAAAAAGTAAATTCCTATTTATGGAGGAAGCCTAAAAGTTCATTAAATTGGTCTAAACAAGCTTCCAAAGAACATGGCATCCATAAGGGAAAAATAAGAGAACAAAAGGACAGTTGAAGTACTGAGGGAAAAAAATCACTAAGAAATTGTTAAAAAATAATAATATGAAACGAAAAAATAGCAAATAAAGTTTCAAAACATAATAAAGAATTGACATGCATAAATATATCACAATATATATTTATATACTGTATATGAGGCCCCAAGAACCATAAACAATGCAAAAAATTCACTGTTAATAACTCATTCTTGAATTGCCCCCTTAAAAATCAAATTGCCCCTTTGTGGGGCATATGCCCCATGTTGGGAAACACTGGCTTAAAACCATTTGACACTTTACTGACTTAGTCTTTTTAAAAAAATTTTATAACTTACTATAGTCTTTTAAAATTTAAACATTTCTTTACCATTAATATTCTTTTATAGCATTACTAGAGGCCCGGTGCACAAAATTTGTGCACAGAGGTGTGTGTCCCTCAGCCCGGCCTGCACCTTCTCCATTTTGGAACCCCTGTGGAATTGGGCCTAAACTGGCAGTCGGACATCCCTCTCACAATCTGGGACTGCTGGCTCCTAACCACTTGCCTGCTTGCCTGCCAGCCTGATTGCTCTTAATGCTTCTGCCTGCCAGCCTGATCGCCCACTAACTGCTCCCTACTGGTCTGATTGACGTCTAACGTCTGCCCTGCTCATCCAATATTTCCCAACTGCCCTCCTCTGCTGGCCCATTCGCCCCCAGCTGGCCCAATCGCTCCCAACTGCCCTCCCTTGCAGGCCTGATTGCCCCAGCTGCCCTTGCCTGCAGGCCTGATCACCCCTAACTGCCCTCCCCTGCCTGCCATCTTGTGGTGACCATCTTGTGGCGACATGAGGGCACCATGTAAGGGCACAGGACCACGTAGGCTTTTATTAGTACAGCTGTTAATGCCTGATTAGTGTTTTACAGATCAGTTGCTATTTGTTTAATCTATTCCTCATGTTGCTAATTAGTTCATAGGTAATGTTTAAGTGAACATTACTGTGACAGTCTTTGTGTTCTTTGATTTATTGCTTTAGGTCCAATTGCTAAAAGTTGAAATTGTTGAGTTAGAGGATATGTATATTTTTTAGACTTTTGATATGTATTTTCAAATGTAATTTAAAAGTACAATTTATAGTTCTACTAGCAATAATTTCCCTATATTCTAGAATTCTGGGTACTTGAAACTGTTTCCCAATTTGATAGGCTAAACACAATTTAATATTTTAATTTGTATTTGTTTGAATATTAGTGAGATTAAGTTTCCCATGTTTGTTATTTATATGTTCTGTGAATTTTCCTTTTCTTTTTTCTTTAATGTTCACCAGAGTATATTTTTTCACTTTGATTTCTAGAGCGATTGGAGGGGAGGGGGGTAGAGAAATATGAGAGAGAAGGGGGGCGGGACGAGATTGAGAGTCACGTGAGACTGATACATTGATTAGTTGCCTCCCACACTTGCCCTGGGGCGGGGAGTGAACCTTTACCCAGTACGTGCCCTAGACTGTGCCCTTAACTGGGAATGGAACACAGGACCCTTTAGTCCGAGACCAGAGCTCTAACTACGTGACAAACTGGCCAGGGCTGAATTTCCTTTCAATATTTTCTGCTGATTATTTCTCTTGGATTTTTTATTTCTTGTTAATTTATAAGAGTTCCTCATTGAAACCTTACTATATGCCAAGAACTATTCTAAATAATTTATATTTATTAACTTATATTTTCTTGATTATAACTGAGAGAGATATGATGGCTAGTAGCGCTAGGTTACAAACCCAGTAACATGACTCCTGACTCTTAACCAATATGTTCCTACTTTGTTACTTCTGCTAGTACATTGTCCAGTTTGCATTTGTGTTTTAATTTTGCTGATAGTATCTTTTTATATAGGAGCTTTAAGTTTTTGTATGGAGGGACTAGTGTAATGCCTAGTATAATTAGTTAATGCTTAGTGTAATGCCTAGAACATGATTGAGTCTCAACTATTTGTTGGACAAATGATAAATAAACCCATTAATAATCTATTAACGGCGCTGATCATTTATTTTATGTGCTAGAGGCCTGATGCATGACATTCGTGCTCTGTGGGAGGTGGTCTCTCAGCCCTGCCTGTGCCTTCTTGCAGTCCGGGACTCCTCAGGGCTGTTCACCTGCCAGCTTAGGTTCGATCCCTCAGGCAGTCACCCTGGCTCCTTAGCGCCCGCCTGTAGCGGAGGGGAGAGGCTAAGCTGAGAGGCTTCTGGCTGAGCGGCACGCCACCTTTGGGAGCACACCGACCACCAGGGGGCAGCTCCTGCATTGAGCGTCTGCTCTCTGGTGGTCAGTGCACATCATAGTGACCACTTGTTATGCTATTCGGTCGATTTGCATATTAGGGTTTTATTATATAAGATTATATTTCCTCTTTTTAGGGATTCCCAAGGGCTTCATAAATAATTTACTCTTAGCTTTTGATAAGATACAGTAAGCTTATCTGTATTAGCTTTCCTGGAAAGTCTATGGAAGTAATTACTGCTTTAAAAAGGAACATGTGTTCTTAAACAAGCAAATATGAGTTGTGAAGAATGTATATTATTGACAGTGATTTGAATTGTAGATTCAAGTGAAATAAAATATTTGTTTTGGTTCTTGGAATAATTTGGTGGAGTTGGTTTTTGGAGTTCTAGAAAATGGAAGATTTGGCCATTGTTTTAAAAGCTTTTTGAATAAATTTTGGTTTACTTTAAGAAGATACTTTAAAAGGGAAAACCCAAACTAAGAAAGCTGATGTACAGCGTTTTTATTGCTTAAGGTTTGAGTAGTGTAGATCACCTTCTTCAAAAGTGCAATTTAAGATTTTACTGTTTAGTGTTTTTTCTCCCACTTCCTTTGGTGGTTGACATTCGGCTACCTACTGGTCCCTCGTTAGTTTGGTTGAGGCTTGTGTATTCGTTACTCTAGTCTTTACAAGTGCAGAGATGGGTCTGTGTTTGAGATTATATTAGAGAAAAGCACAAGTAGGTTATTTTCATTTTTGCACACCCTGCACAAAATATATTACATAGGATTAAGTACTCAAAAAGTAGATGCTTGAAAATGTTAACTTGTTAAAACTAAAAAAGCAAAAAAAAAAATTTGTTGCTGAATGGTTGTGTTTCTGTAGTCTACTGGTTGCAGCCAGTCTTTTTTTTCCCCCCTACTAGTTGTATTCTTTTAAAAACATATATATTTTATTGATTCTTTTACAGAGAAGAAGGGAGAGGAATAGAGAGTTAGAAACATGGATGAGAGAGAAACATCGATCAGCTGCCTCCTGTACACCCACTACTGGGGATGTGCCCACAACCAAGGTACATGCTCTTGACTGGAATTGAACCTGGGACCCTTCAGTCTACAGGCCGACGCGCTCTCCACTAAGCCAAGCCAGTTAGGGCATAGTCATATTCTTATAGGTTATATTAAACCGACAGGCTAAATTTATATTGTACTTTTCTCCTATGTTAAACATTAATTACTCAATATTTATGCATATATTAATTTAATTTTTTGGAAGTAAAAAATGAAATGTCTTCTTTCTTCTCACATGTTAGTAGTAAGACCCCTTTTAATTTTTAGTTTTTATATTCTTCCTTTGGTTACTTCCATTACTTTAATACAATAATGTGTTTATAGCTGTCTTTTTACTTTTTTTAAAAAATATATTTTATTGATTTTGTACAGAGAGGAACGGAGAGAGATAGAGAGTTAGAAACATCGATGAGAGAGAGTCATCGATCAGCTGCCTCTTGCAAACCCCCTACTGGGGATGTGCCCGCAACCAAGGTACATGCCCTTGACCGGAATCGAACCCGGGACCTTTCAGTCCCCAAGCCGATGATTGAGCCAAACCGGTTTCGGCTGTCTTTTTACTTAAAAAAATAATTACCGTCATCCCAGAAAGATGAATTCAAGTAACTCTCTATGCTGTCTTTCTTTCTGCCAATTTCTACCCCCTTTAAAAAGTTTTTCTCTTGATATTATTAACATTTTATAAAACTTATTTAAATCTCTCTTGGCGCATCAGTTTTAGACAGTTTTTCTTGATTTCCCAAGGAATGAAATGAGGGCTTTAGTGCCCTTTACATTACTTTTTGCCTCTCGCCTTTTACCCACCAGACAATTACTTTTACATTGTATGTAAGTATACATACTTACACACCTGTCCTTAACTGTAATTGAATGACATGTTTTGTGTGTTGAGTAGTGTGAAAATTGAAAACAGAGAAGTATACTGGAAGAACACACAGTGTATAAGGAACTGTAGCTAGAGAGATGAAATACTATGTCATTAAATGTGTTCCACTCATAGGAGAAATGTTACATTGGATTGAGGTGTAGTGCAATGTGATGGTGATTTTTAAGTAATGAGTTAATTGTATGATATGCATTCAGTTGATCATACAACACGCAGTTAATTGTCTAGTAATAACCAAGCCAAATTCTGCTCCTCCTCCTACTCCACTTTTCCTTTTTGTACCCAGAGTGGCACCTGCCACTTCTGCTGTGGTTCCTGGTGCCAGCTTTCGGCTCTAGGTCCCGCTGGCATTTCTTTAATTATTGGCTCGATCCCATTGACCTTTAGTCTTGAAATCTGTCGGAATCTGGTTCACTGGTGTGTCTCCATCCCATGCTTTAAATAACTGATATTATATTTGTGATTCGTTACTGCTGATTTGGTGGATGTTAGGGAGAGGATGAGGATGAGAATGCTTGACCTATGTAGCATTCTAGATTTTCTTTTCAGAAGCACTCTACTTCCCCTCCTTAGGACCTGAGCTTCTAGGTGTGGCGGTGATTCCTTGCTGGTAGGATTTTTTCAAGCTCTCCCCCGGGTGTGGCTGCCCTTGGTTCTCTATTTGCTGTGAATCATAGAGTAGGAACTAGGTAGCTTTCATGGCTTGAAAACTGTACCTGTTTTCAGATGACATGAAAATTGACAAGAAAATACTCAGTGCAGGTTGTATAGATGAATATGCTCAAGGAAGGTGAAACTTTGATTGCCTTGATAAGCACAATATAAAAAGGTATTTTAACGCCAAAAATAATTTGCAAGAATCTTTTTTATCAATGTGCATTAGTTATGATAACACTTATCTCTTATTCAGTCAACTTTTATATTTCCATGATACCTGAGTGAAGGAACAAAAGTATATTTAATATACAACAGTGAGTATGCATAATGCTCTAAGTGCATTTTTGGTTTGGGAGGGAAAAGGGGATGAGAATGGGACCATTTTCCAAACATGAATTAGTTGATCCACAAAAGGACAGCCCCAAATTTTAAAATCTATGTTTATAATTTAGGTTTAAATAACAGTTAACCTATTTTTATAAGCAGACGTATTGGGAGGAAGTGAAAATGCATTAGGGTGGCTTTTAAGTTGGAGACTATAGATCTTTGCTGGGCTTATTTAATCTTTTGTAAAAGATATTCAGATAGACAATATGGTGGCAGCCTCGCTTATAGAATAAGGAATTACCAACTTGATCAAAGTAATTGCTCAGAACTAAAAAAAATACTTTCCCAGATTAGATGGTTTTTAAGTAAAAAAAGGAAAATACATTTTATCCACTTGCCATTTTTTAAAACTTTAAAACAATATCAAATTTCTCCCTAAAATTCAAAATCATTTGTATGGTGTGATTTGTAATTTGACATGATCTTGGATGATTTATTATTATTGGCATAATAATGGCCTGTTACCCATTGAGAGGATAGAGGCTATTTATATATCTTGAGCATCATTAGCAGATAAGAAGTTAACAGTTATTTATCCTAAATGTATTTCTTCTTACAATATAGGAGAGAAAGTTGTAATTGGAATACTGTTTTTTTAAAAAAAGTAAATGATTAGTTGTATATCTAGAAAACTTATTTTCTTTATTAGAATTTCTAAAATACATATTTATTTCACGAAGATCCTAATTTGGTGAGCTATTTTTAAATGTTTTAGATGTTTAATTTCTGATTCTAAAAATACTATTTGCTGGTGCTTTTCTAAACTCTACGATGTAAGTTGCTTTTGAAAGCATCCTATCTAATAAAAGATTAATATGTAAATTAACCATCACTTCACTACACTCACAAGCCACGCCCACAGTCAATCAGAGCCAATATGCAAATAAACCCAACCAAGATGGCTACGGCCACAGAGAGCAGCAGGGAGGCATGGGTTTTCCTGGTGATAGAGGAAGCCAAGCTTTCTACACACCCTGGCCGGCCCCAGACTTCCGCTTAAGGCTACAAAGTTTCAAATATAGAAGATAAATCCCAAGAAAAATGGCTGCTGCCATGGAGCGAGCAGAGGGTTGGCTCTGCTCCAGGCTACAAAGTTTCAATCGTAGAAGGTTAATAAACCCCAAATACCAGGGCCTCCTCTTGGGTCGCCAGGGGGCATGGCTGGCCTGCAAACCACCACAGGCCCCTCACCCAGGCCGCCCCACACCCCAAGGGAACCCCCATCCTGATCTGAGACACCCTTCAGGGTAAACCAGCTGGCCCCCACCTGTGCACCAGGCCTCTATCCTATCTAATGAAAGAGTAATATGCAGATTGATCATCACTCCAACACACAAGATGGCCAGCAGGGGAGAAGGGACCAGGCCTGCAAGGGAGGGCAGTTATGGGCAATTAGGCCAGCAGGGAAGGGCAGTTGGGAGGGACCAGGCCTGCAGGGGAGGGTAGTTAGGGGTGATCAGGTCTGAAGGGGAGGGCAGTTAGGGGCAATCAGGAAGGCAGACAGGTGAGCAGTTGGTAGCCAGAAGTCCTGGATTGTGAGAGGGATTTTCCACTGCCCATTTAGGCCCAATTCTAATGGGCAGTTGGACATCCCTCAAGGGATCCCAAATTGGAGAGGGTGCAGGCTGGGCTGAGGGACACCTATGCTCCCCTGTGCATGAAATTCATGCCTCTAGTTGAATATAAACTGAACAACACTTAAATTTAGGTTGTTTTATCCCAAAGCATCTATCATCAGGCAGACTGTATTTCCTGGTCCCAAAGGAAAATAGAAGTGCCAAGGTTTTAATTTTTTTCTCCTTCAAGGATGGCAAAATTATGAAGAATGCTTAGGTGTGGACCAGGATATAGTCCTTGATTACATGGAAAATTCCATTTACTACTATAGGTTGGAAGATAGAGTGGGTTAGAATTGTTTTATGAGTGTGTGTGTGTGTTTGGAGGGGCATTAACCACAATATTAAAAGTTTATGAGCAAAAGGGTGAATAAAATTGGTTTTAAAAATCTTTCCCTTTTATTTCTCTTCTTGCCTTTATTCTTAGGTATTAAAAGGGGCTTGTGTAGGGTTCCAAAAGTTCAGTAACATACCAAATAATATAAATTGGGTCTTTCAGGGAATGAGTTAAATGCTTTGGGTTAGAGAGTGATTTTTCAAGCCTTCCTAAAGCCTTGGTTCATACCCTGTTTTCCCGAAAATAAGACAGTGTCTTATATTAATTTTTGCTCCCAAAGATGTGCTAGGTCTTATTTTCAGGGATTGTCTTATTTTTCCATGAAGAAGAATACGGTACACATTTATTGTTAAATGAAAATAAAGGAAATTTATTACCTGTATATGGTACGGTAGTATGGTAGCTGTCAACACAAACCAGACAAACTGTGAATCCTACAGTATCAAGAATTTACTCATTTATTCAATGACAATCATGTCATCATCTTCTGGAATATCATCATCACAATCCAGTTCCTGAATTTCCTGGTGAATTTCTTGTGACTCCATTTCTTTCAGAATCAGTGGACCAAATCTCTCATGTTTAGCCTAGGGGGGCCTTATTTTCGGGGGAGGGGGATGCCTTATATTTCACTCAGAAGGAAACCTGTAAGTAGGTCTTATTTTCGGAGGATGTCTTATTTTCGGGGAAACACGGTAGATGTGGATGATGCCAAGGAGAATGATCCTGAGCTAACCTTTTAAAAAATGCTTATATTTCAGTATATGTTCATATTAAAACAGACCAAGAGGCTTGCTGATACCTGACTGATATATTGATTATTCATAGATACTCTTAGAAGATAGTTTGGGAGGACTTAAGAGCCAAGTGGTGGACAGTGGTGTTAGACATGGTGAGAAGTGGCTCCAGTTTTCTTAGTGGGGGAGGTAATTGGCAGGGATAGGAATAGGACCAGCATGCTGTTATCTTTGACTCTGATGCTCGAATCTGCTAATTTACAAATGCTAGAGGTTTTTCTGGAGACATTTACAGACGTTCGATGGAAAATATATTTAAAAATCACTAACCTCTTGGTGTGGGATGAATCTGTACTTCATTTAGAAGGAGATAATTGCTAGGATAGGTGGGACACCATCTATTTTAAAATAAAATTGTATCTTTTATAAAGATTCAATTATAAGGCACAAATGGGAACTGTATCTCCTTGACATGTTTCAAAGCATTTCTCTGAAAATGTGAGGTTAAAGAAATTCTCTCAACCACTAAGAATTGTCAGAACACTGTTCTTTAAAACTATTTTTGTAGCTATTAGTGTGTACTGACAGAGTAGTTTTTTTATTATTAGAAATTTTACATATAAATACAAATATGCTTATATTATGCCTATATCTTAGTTTAATTTGGTTCCAAGAGATGAGTAGTACGTGAGTTCAATTTGTATATTCTGTGCTTATGGGTTAATACTTAATTTGGGTCTTATTATTTTTAAATTATTTGTGAAGTTGTATAACATGTGTCATAATAAAAAAACAAAATATTAATGTCTCTTCAATCTAATAAAGCTTGTTTGAGACTACCAATGGGTGTTCTGTTACACTCACCTTTTAGTCTTTTCATAGTAGAATAAAAATACTTAGTAGGATTTTTCTATAATGTCATGTTTGAGAACCTATAGAAAGACATTTACAGAACGATTGCTTTAGAGTCGGTGGGGGAGAAAGTAGAAATGTTGATTGCAGCTGTTAGAAAAACATCTATATAGTAAAAAGTTAAAATGAAATGCATGACTTCAACCGTATGTATACTCTGTGTGTTATCATTGGATTGCTTTCGGATTGGAAAGCAGAATATGATTCTAATCCTTTACAGTTGGCCGTTAATTTTGCTCTAAACCTGAAAGTGTTAACAGCAACTTGAAAATGTGACAAAGCTCAATTTCATTTCTTGTTTATTGCTTGTTTTCCTATTGGACAATTGGAAGTAGCCCTGCCCTGGCAACTAAAATAGGCTATTTGCATATCCTCGTTTGATTGGCTAGCATTCCAGCTAACTGTTCCAATCATATGGCGTGGGTTTGGTGGTAGGCTATGCTAATTAGCCGCTGTTGCTGGGGTTCGGATGGCTCCCTGAGCTGTTCTGCTGCATTGTGTTGCCTGGTGAGAGACAGTGATAAATGAGTGTTTAATGATCTGCAGCAGTTCCCACTCACTGCGGGCAGGCGGCTTTTAGAACAGAAGTGGAAATCAGGATTTAATTGCTCTGTTAAATACCTGTATCCAAAATATGTGTATCATATTACAGAAGTGAAGTTGTATAAAATCTTTACCTAATTAAGTGCTTTTATAACATAAAAGGAAAATGTTTTAGCTTTATCTCTTAAAATATACAGGTAGCAGCACAATATACAGGTTTTCTAAAATTGTTCAGGAAAATTGATCTTTTTTTTTTTTAATGCCACATTAGAGATAGTACCATTGCAATGAGTAGCATATCTGATTTTTCTCTTGATTTTGACCTTTTATAAATGTACACGTTTGTTTTTAATAAATTGGTGCAAGCTTTTGGGCAGGATTTAGCTCATGCGACTCCTGTGATCTAGCAAAATAGGAGCATAAACTTGAAACCCTGTCTGTGATGTTCGGTTCATTTGGTTATTCACCACCTTCCACTGTCATTACTTTTCATATTTAATCAGACATTTAGCTACTGCCTGTACTGTATTATCTTTGGTTTTCAGGAAGTCTGTATTGGGTACTGTTAGGTGGGTGATTCTTTAGGAAATACAAACTCAATTTTGTTCAAGGAACATAAGAGGTGAATAACTTATACCTGCAAAGTTAGCTAAAAATATAAGACAGCCATCCGGAAAGTTCCGTGAGGATTTATCTGGAGGAGAAGGGAAGAAGCCTTCCCCAGGTGTTTGGAGGATAGGGTTATGGGAAAGGGTTCTGTGTACTGGGAAAGGCTTAAAGAGGAAGCTCACAGAATTGAGTAGGTTTTAAATGTGGTTTAGGATTCAAATAGCTAGAGAGTACTAGGAAGGAAGAACACTTTAGTGTGAATCAGAGGCGATGATTGAACAAAGGCAGCATTTCCTGTATCGTTTAGTTACCTAGCACAGAAGGTTCCCAGTGCCCAGGTAGGCTGGTCCGTCATTTAAAACAGATACTTGGTATACAGTTACTGTTCTAACTCTCGTTCTCTGGCTTTTCTTCATTTGGTTTTGTGGCATTCAGTTCTCACTTTTTTGTCTGTTGGTTAAGACTTTAACTTACCTTCTTCCCGCTCTCTTGGCATTAGAGCATTGAAGCGCAGGATGTCACCAAAAATAGTCCCTGTGAATTTAGATGTCTGTATCAAGTTTCCTAAAAAGTTTACCCATTTAATTCTTCTCTCCTTTATGTAAGGGCTTAGTAGACAGACAAGCTAATTGGACAATCTTACAGCCTGATAGAGAGTAACGAAAATTAAACCATAACATTTGATTATTAATTATGTTTCTTAGGTGTATATGCTGAACAATTATTCTAAAACCAATGTATGGAAACTCTTTATTGTACCACACAGTCCAGAGCGTACCACACTCAGGCCATTTATAATTTTCTGGAGGTGGACGAGCTGTGTCTTAGCTACATCACAGTATGCTGCAGGAAAAGGTTGGGGCCAGGAAAAGGTTCTTGGTTAGAGGGCAGGTATTTCACTTGGTCTTGGGGATGGATGTTAGCAGGTGATCCAGTAAGGCTGCCGGGACCATGCACGTGGCACCAGTGGGAGGGAGCCGGTGGAGGAAGCTTAGTGACTAAGGTTGATGGGAAAGGAGCCTGGGCTGTTGAGGCCATGAAGGATGGAAAACATAGACTTTGAAGTTTTTCTTGTGAAAAGTGGGGGATTTAAAAATTCTTCAAAGCAGAGTTTCATGGTGTTTGTTTTTTTAAACATCTTTTATGAATATTTGCAAATATTAAAAGGCATTTATTTTTAATATATGAAAATACAATATTGAATAATTTTAAGGTGTTTGGTCTAAGCAACTGTAAGGTTTGAGTTACCATCACGAGGTGAGATATGGAGTAGGAGAAGCATATCTTTGGGTGGGGAGTATGCCTCTAAAAGGTCAAATTTTGGGCACATTAAAACTTTCCAAACAGCCTTATTGTATTACTAGGGGCCTGGTGCACGAAATTCATACATGAGGGGGCGGTCCCTCAGCCTGCCCTGCACTTTTACTAATCTGAGAGCCCTCAGGGGGTGTCCTACTGACAGCTTAGGCCTGCTTCCCGTGGTTCTCTGCTCTCTGTGGACTGGCCTGCTTGACACCACTGCAGGCCCTGGTGTCTGCTGCCTGTGGGGGCCTGCTTGCACTTAGCTGCCAGGGCCAGGGACAAGCAGGGCCCTGGTGTCTGTCTCTGTGTGGGTCCTCTGGGGGACTGCTAGCCCCTCGCAGCCACGGCCAGGGCCAAACAGGGGCCTGCTGTCTGCTTGCGTGCTGCTGGGGATGTTCCCACCCTGCCCCCGGCCATTTGTGCACATGCCGGTTTGGAGTGCTTGGGTCCTGGGGATGTTCCTGCCGCCTTGCCGCTGCTCCCTTTAGGCCCGGAATGGCCGTGGGGTTGTTTCGGGACCTCTGCTGCTCCTGGCCTATGCACGGTCCTACAGGCTCAGAGCAGCCTGGTTCCCAAGGAAGCCGGTCCCAGGATGCAGGTCATGGGCGCGTAAGCAGTGGCTGGGTGGGGACATTCACATCGTTGCCATGGGGACACGGTGGATGTTTTCACCCTGCCCCGCTGCTCTGTGCCTGTGTGCGTAGGCCCGAGTGGCTGGGGGTCATTCTGGGACCCCACGTGCTTTGGGCCTATGCATGGGCCTACAAGCTCAGAGTGGCCTGGGTCCTGAGGACACCTGTCCCTGGGCACCGGCGCATCCCCACTGCTCTGTACCTGATTATGCAAAGTAACCCGCCATTTTTGTTGGGTTAATTTGCATACTCCTGATTGGCTTGTGGGTGTCTCGTAGGTATGGTCACTTTGCATATTTCTCTTTTATTAGTGTAGATACTTGGTATACAGTAACATCACATATTTCAAATGTATGATTTGACAAATTTTGACATGCATCACCCACAATCAGGATAATGAACATACTGGTATCTATCCTTCCCCCACAATTTTCCTTGGCTTCTTTATAATTCCACTCTCTGGCCCCTCTCCCCCACTCTGCCCTCCAATCCCTAGGAGACTACTGCTCTCCTTTCCATCAATATAGATTACTTCACCGTTTCTAGAATTTTATGTAAGTGGAATCATATAACATGTTGTCTTTTTTGGTCTGGTTGTTTTCACTCAGCATGATTATTTTGAGATTCACCCATGCTGTTGCACATATCATAGTTCATTCCTTTTATTACTGAAGTACTATTTCATTGTGTGGATATACCACGGTTTATCCACTCACTTGTTGAAAGGACATTGGGGTTTTTACAGTTTCTGCTTGTTACAAAGTTGCTGTGAATATTAATTTACAAGTCTAGTGGAATGACTGGACCATATGGCAGGTGTATACTTCACTTTTTAAGAAGCTATTAAATCATTTTCCAAAGTGGTTGGGCTATTTTACATCACTACCAGCTGTACAGAGAGTTAGCGTTCTGCTACACATTCCTGATCTGGTGTGGTCACTCCTTTTATTTTAGCTATTTTAGTGCATGTGCAGGCCGTCTCATTCATTTCCCATGATTAATGATGCTGAACATCTGTGCATGTGCTTATTTGGCCTCTATAAGTCATCTTTGGGGATATGTTTGTTCAAATATTTGCCCAACTTTTTTTTCCCTTTTTCATTATTGGGCTTTGAGAATTCCTTATCAGTTTTGAATACTTTCAAAAGTTCTTTGTCACAAGACACTTTTAAGAAATAAAAAGATAAGCTCTGGACTAGGAGAAAATCTATGTGAATTATGTATCTGACAAAGAGTCTTGAAAAACAAATGTTTTTAATTTTATGAAATCCAATTTATTGATTTGTTCTTTTATGGATGCTTTTGGGAAAACTTTTGCCCACTTGTCTCAAAGGTCTAAAAGATTTCCCGTAGTTATTTTTTCCTCCAGACTTGATGGTTCTGGATATTACATTTAAATCTGGCATGCACTTGGAATTAATATTTGTAAATAGTATTGCCAAGTATAACTAAAAGATCACTGTTTTATGCAAATGGATATCCAATTATTCCGAAACTATTTGTTGAAAGAACTTAATTTTCCCCCCACTTCATTACATTTATATCTTTGTCAAAAATCAGTCTTCCATATGTGTGCTGGTCTGTAAATTTTTACAAAAAAGTCTACTAGGATGTTGATTGGGATTATGTTGAACCTGTAGATGATTTTGGGGAGGAATTGACATCTTAATATTGATTCTTCAGAGTCATACACATGGTATGTAGTTGGTAGTATCTCTCCTATTTAGATTTTTTTTTTAATTTTTCTAATTAAAACTAAAAAAATTTTTTTTTAAATTGATTTTTGGAGCAAGAAATATTGATTGGCTGCCTTCCGCAACCTCCTATTGGGGAATAAAGCTCTGCAACCCTGGCATGTGCCCTACTGGGAATTGAACTGGCAATTTTTTGGTGCACAGGCTGACACTCAGCCAGCTGAACCACATGGTCATGGCTCTAATGAAAAACTTTCCCACATACTAGTCCTTCACATCTTTTGTCAGATTCATACCTAGTTTATGTTCTTATGCAACTAGAAATGGTTTTTAAATTTTAGTTTGTTATTGTAATGGTCAGTACATAAAAAGAAATACAACTGATTTTTATATATAGTCTGCAACCTTGCTAAGATCACATATGAGCTTTGATAGCTTTTTGTAATATTTGTGAAGAACAGAAGAGGGCTTGTTTATTGAATTGTGCCCCCTCTGCACTGTACCACCTGTGGTACTTCCTAACTAGTGGTTACTTGGATGTGTGAATGAGTGTGTCTGAGCAGACAAGTTATAGGGACAAGGGATTGTAAGAAAGATTAATAGTTTTAGGACAGACTGGAGGCTTAGGAGGTGCTTATAGTACACCAGGCATATATTAATTCATTAGACTCAATCAATGCTTATTGAGCTTAAGTAAGAACCCTTCACTAGATGTTGGGAATAGATGCACCTGTCGAAATAATCATAATCTGTCTCTGTTCTTACACTGTCTGAAAAAGAGTGTAACAGAACAGTGAAGAAGGATATGAAAATATTCCCTCAGGAGGCCTAGACAGAACTTGGAGGATGATCAGTCACGTAGAGTGGACCATGATGTGAAGTCTGGATGAGTGAGAGTGTTGTTAGTACAAAAGGGAAGGCAGGCAAAGGCATTCTCTTGGGGGGATGGAGGCAGAGTTATATTTGTTTGCTTCTAAATAGGCTAAGTAGAACCCCTAAATAGAAATTCCATATTGCAGAAAGTTCAGAAATGAATAGGGAATTGATATGTGTTGGTCTTGCTTTACCATGAAAGGAAGAGAGACATGAGCAGTTAGTTGGGTGGAGGGGCTGACAGTAGCGTGGAGAGCGGGGCTTTCCGGAAGGGTTGGGGAACTGGGCGGAGATGCTGTGCCGATCATTTCTGTTACTAGTATTAATGAGGAATCGAAGGCCTGGAGAGTGAAGAAAGGTGCCGGAAGACACACTAGTAAGTGTTGGAGACAGACTTCAAATCTGGGCGGTTTGGCCCCAGTCTGTTCGTTGAGGCCTATTCTATTCTTCCCCTAGTAAATTTCTTTAAATCTACTCACTTATTTAATACATTGTTTCTTTTGTAAGGAAACTAATCTATATCTATACTAATAAAAGTGTAATATGCTAATTAGACTGGACATCTTCCAGCCATTCTTCCGGACAAAGTCACAGTGGTGGGGGCCAAGGCAGAGGCTGTTAGGGTTGACCAGGCCAGCAGGGGAGGGCAGTTAGGGACGACCAGGCCAGCAGGCAGAGTGGTTAGGGGTGAGCAGGTAGACAGGCAGGTGAGTGGTTAGGAGCCAGTGGTCCCGGATTGCGAGAGGGATGTCTGATGGAATTTTTAAACCCCATCTTTGCCCCATGTTGAGTTTTTTATTTTTTTATTTTTTATTTTAATTTTATTGATTTTTCACAGAGAGGGAAGGAGAGGGATAGAAAGTTAGAAACATCGATGAGAGGGAATCATCGATCAGCTGCCTCTTGCACACTCCCTACTGGGTATGTGCCCGCAACCAAGGTACATGCCCTTGCCTGGAATCGAACCCGGGACCTTTCAGTCCACAAGCTGACGCTCTATCCATTGAACCAAACCGGTTTCGGCGGGTAAGGGCTTTCTTGCTTTTAAAACATTGAGTAGAATTTGCTACAAAAATGTCTGAGGCATTAGGTAAAATAAAGGCGCAATGTGCAGAAAAGTTTAGTTGGTGAAAATCCCTGTTAGGAACCACATATACCATCATATTTGTGAGTACCTAGTTAATGTGGAAGAATATTTCATAACTGAGAATTTGAAAAAGTTTGAAAAAATTGAGCAGTAGGTCTCTCTATTTACTCATTTGGTATATAATGGATTACACTGCACTCTTTTATTTTAACCATCTTCTAAGTATTGTAATATTTCTGAAAACAGGCATATTTACTTTTCCCTAAACACAGTGAACTGAATCCACTATTAAATACTCACTGCAGCAGATGCCACACAAAAAAACATAGCTGATAAGTTGCATTTTTCAAAAACTGATAATGAAAATTCAGGTTCATTGTGTGTGGGGGGGAGGGATTTAAAAGCATTTTAATTGACTTTTCTATTAATAAAGTGGTTAATGGGAAAATTGACACTGCTTTCAAGTTATTGAAATATTACTATCCTTAGCTTGAGAATCCATAGCATGAAAATACCTTTCAGATCCTTTACTTTGAATTTATGGAGTGTTTTTGAGTTTATGAAGTGTGTTCAAGTGTTAGCTCATGTGACCCTTCCCTGGGCGTTGGAATGGTTTCCCATCCCCACTTTACAGAGGGCTCCTGAGCCTGGGAGAGAAGTGGCGGCCACACAGAGTCAGCGCCCAGGCCAGACTGGATTCTTCTCGCTGCAGTGTGTGCTCAGGGCCTGGCCCCGCTCTGGGGGCGCAGACACCGCACCCTCCTCCTGCTATTGGAGCGCAGCAGCCAGGCCGGCGGCGGCAGTTCTGCTCCAGAGGCTCCCTCCGTGATGCTGGTGACCTTGGTAGAGTCACCGCTCTGCTGTGTGCCATTAGTGTCACCCCACCCCGCCCTCATGTTAGCCCTTGTCCTCCTCTCAGGGACAGCCATTGCTCGGGAGGGAAGGGGGCCACTTAGCCTCTTACCAGGAAGCTTAGCTTCACACATAATAATCTTTATGTTCTCCTAACAGGAGAAATGTTTCTTTCACATCCCCCTCCTCTCTAGCAATTGGTGTCCAACTCTCCCAAGGTCAGTTAGTTGAGGCATGCGATGGCATGTTTTGAGTGTCACTTTGTACCCATTCACTAAAGATTGGTCAGTGAATGAAGCAGCAGTTCTGTCCTTAAGGGCCTTGTATTATAGTGGTCATTAAGAGATAATGATTTAAAACATTTACATTTTAAATGATATGTAGGATAATTTCAGGGTGCCTCATACTACCCGGGCTACTTTTAAAGTCTCAAAACCCCAAGACCAGCTTGCTGCCTCTTTTTTGTAAAACAATGCCCAGCCACACTCATTGGTTTATATGTGTTTTCTGGCTGCTTTTGTGCTACAAGAGCGGGTTGATGAATGATAACAGAGACTGTGTGCTCCTAAAATATGCTCACTCTGGCTTTAAGAGAGAATTGGCTGATTCTCCTCAGCACCTTGCCAGCCATTGTGCACGAAGGTATGGTTCCACTTCGGAGCTGGAAAATAAAGCTGGTTTAAGTAGCCAGCAGAGAGGACAGCCGTTGGAGTGGCCAGTGTCTGTGCTGTGGTATGGGAATGTCATGTGAGTCAAGGTAGAGGCAATGAAGTTTCTTAGCTTTGAGATGGGAAGCCTACTTGCTTTCAGTGGAGCGCTTATTCTTGGTGTTTTCTAGTGAATGTGAGTGGTGCATAGCGGTTTTAAAAATGGTGCACTAATGATAAAGTAATAACGCTATGTACAGTGTGCCCCTGAAGACACTGCGGTTTCAGACACCGCAGTGAAGCAGGTGTCGCCCAAACAGGTGACATCTGTGATGCCCAGTAAAGGGAGCGCAGTAAGACATGTGTGCCCTGAAGCAGCGGTCGCCAGCCTTTCAGACCTCGCCGACCACCAGTGGCCCGGGACCACCGATCGGTGGCGACCACTGCCCTACAGCATGGTGTCCCTTTAAATCAGATAATGGTAGCTGCCTGTTTCCGAGTCTCACTCTTCAGAAGTACTCATTACTAAGAGCTGTTAAAAGATGGGTTTTCCCCTCTGTCTAATATTCTCTTCTATCAATACTTTAAAAAAATCTGTATTTCTGATCATATTCCTTTCCGTTGTGACCCTTGTTTGATTTGGTCCCTCACAATGCTAAGGTTAGGGATTGAACAACAGTTGATTATTTGTCATGATTTATTCTGGAAAAAATTTGTATACTACATTTCTTTGAATTCAAATATTGAACAAAGGAGGGAAATACATATAAAATAGGGATAATTTAATTTGACGATTCATGCCAGTTTTATCACCCCTGCCTCTACTTTTTTGTAACTATTCTCTAAGGAAAAGTCTACCCTTTCAAAACCCACAGCACACTTAACTGTTGGGAGGTCATTTTGTATTAGTCCAGATCTTTACTAATGGTAAGTGGCACACATCTGATCAGTGTATTCAAACTGGGGATAATGGTTCTTGTAAAGTATTTACTAACCTTTTAGGGTTGATATTACTTTTTGTATTCATTAAGGTAGGCTTACTGGTATAACGAAACATACCCAACATTTTAGTGGCTTAAATTAGAAGTTCATTTCGTGCTCATGTGACAGCCCAATGACTGTTACACCCGGGGTAACTGCCCTACACGCACAGTTACTTATTCCAGGGCCAAACGGGGCATTTTCCCTATTTTCCATACACATGTGTCCAAAGGTCTTCGGCATTCAGCATTGCATTGGCAGAGAGCAGGGAGGTTACTCAGGGAGAGTGGTATGGGCTAGGCTGGCAGCACCACACATCACTTGTTGGCACTCCACTGGCCAGATCTTAATCGCAGGCCTGCTGGTTGTAAGAGCCTGGGAATGACTAGTTGTCACAGCCCGGAAGAGAAGTGCCTTTGGTTATTAATTAGCAGTCCTGGCCGTGTGGCCAATAGGGCCGCCATAAACACCAGGAAGACATTGATTTATTCTATGCAGTTATTTCTTTTGTTGCTCCTTTTCTCATTCCCTATGTTTCTGTACATTACCCCCTCTCCTGTGATCTTGTTGTTTTTGCGGGGTTAGGGGTTGGGGCGTTGGGAGTGATGGCCCTCATTGTTCATTTATGTGTGATAGTTGAGGTTTTTGTGTGCAGACAACAGAAACTCATTCTTGGCTAAGTTGGACAGAAAAATGAGTTTAATTGAAGGCTGCAAGTTAGCTCACAGAATTGATTGGAAGGCTGGAGATGATGCTAGAAAATGAAGTAGGAACCAAAGTGGCAGGCAGCAGAGGCTCCAGCTAGGGTGAAGCCACAGTCCAGCCTGGTTAGAGGGCCCCTCCTGGGTGTGCTGCAGAAGTCACCCTTCCTCCCCGCAGCACATGGGCTCAACTGTTCCCGCACCTGCGAGACCCTTCATGCTGAGCAGGAACACCTGACTGTTCAAACTTCGGTTTTTAGCAAAACCCTACTTATCAAGGAGTAAGGAAGAGTGATTTTTTGTTGTTGTTGTCACTCTGGCTTTTATAGTAGAGGGCATGGCTTTTTTTTTTTTTTTTTTTTTTTTGTCTTTCATGATTTCCCCAAACATAAATGGGTGTCCAGAGATACCAAGTGACCAAAAAATGACAAACAGCTACTGTAGGACCTTTTTATCAGATGAAAGGTCCCATGTTGTGAGATAAAAAGCTGTGTTTCCGTCTTGATTTTTTTGCCACCGACCTTTTTGGACAAGTGATTCAACCTCTCTGGGTTGCTGCTGTCCCTCTGAAATTGAGGTGGGGAACTTGATGTCTGTTAATATCTGCTCATCTGCCACTCATTGAGTAAATATTTATTGAGTGCTTTTGTGCTGCAGTAAAGAGCTTAGTAAAGAGCTGTGCAGTGGGTGAGAGGAATGCAAGAGGCTCTTGAGGAGAAGCTCATTCAGACTAGGTCTGGGTGAGAGTGCTGTGGGCAGGATTCAGGAATCCCTCTCTGCTTCATTCACCCATTCATTCATTCATTCACTTGTCTGCTGGAAGTCTTTGCATTTGTAGTTAGGAGAATACACAAACAAGTAAGATCAGTCCTTCACTCAATTCCAACTCACTATTCTAAGCTCTCAGTAGGCACCTGTGACTAGTGCTATCGAGTCTCAGGCATAGCAGTGATTTCCTAGTGACTTGAAAAAAGAACGGCTCAGCCAAAACCGGTTTGGCTCAGTGCATAAAGCGTCGGTCTGCAGACTGAAAGGTCCCAGGTTCGATTCCGGTCAAGGGCATGTATGTTGGTTGTGGGCACATCCCCAGTAGGGGGTGTGCAAGAGGCAGCTGGTCAGTGTTTCTCTCTCATCGACGTTTCTAGCTCTATATCTCTCTCCCT
Source organism: Pipistrellus nathusii (assembly GCA_963693515.1). Taxonomy (NCBI): domain Eukaryota; kingdom Metazoa; phylum Chordata; class Mammalia; order Chiroptera; family Vespertilionidae; genus Pipistrellus; species Pipistrellus nathusii. Next base: position 193,543,728 of record OY882859.1, on the reverse strand, counting down.
TCCTCTCTGTAGAAAATAAATAAATAAATAAATAAATAAATAAATAAATAAATAAATAAATAAACGGCTCAAAGCATTATGTTGTTCACATGAAATTAATATAATGCTATATGTCACTTATACCTCAACTAAAAACATTTTTTGTAAGAGAAAGTTTACTTAGAAAACCAGAGAGGTAGAAGAAGTGAAGGGAGAAGAAATGGGCTGAGGGAGCAAGTTCCAGAGACAGCAGGAGGGCCCTCGGCGCTCTGGGCAGAGAGAGGTAAAGAAACATGCTGGTGGGGAAGGAGAGGGGAGAGGAGAGGAAAGAGGTGTGCTCCCTCCTAGGGGAGCACATTTTTCTTTTTTAAAGTAAGATGTCTTTTAGGTGGCAGGTGGAGAGAAGTGTTGTTGGCATGTGTCACTCACCGAGAAAAATAAGTATTTCTGTGTTAGAAACAATTGAATATGATTTTGAGCTTTGTGATTATATTTGGAATTTTACAAAATTACATATCGTACACATCAAAAGACAGTAGATTATTTTCCCAAATTATCCCTCAGTCCTTAATATACATATTGGAGTCCTTACACAGTCTTTTATGTAGTGTCTCAAGTTACTGTCAGTCACTTTACTCTGAATAACTAAATCTCTGAGGATGATCCATAGGCAGGAGGACTCTTAGAATAGTAGTTTGGGATGCTGGGCAGTCCCTTGCTGTAATGGATTTGTACAGAGAAATTGAACTTATTTTGAAATTATGACCTCACATTTTTAGGTATTAATGTTGTAAATAAAACTTTTACAGACTTAAAAAAAAGTATTGTAGTCATGAATATACCCATAGGATTCATGGAAAACATCAGCTCCAATATTAACTTATTTTTATATCATTGTTACTTGAGATAAAATACCCAGTTACAGTGTCATACAGGCATTCGAAAGTGTTGTATCTGAAAAGATTTAGAAGTTACTATTATGTGCTCTGCTGCTGGCAGAGGCGCAGTGTTGAAGAAGGAAGTAGGCTTTGGCTGTGTTGAGCTGAGTGCCTCATATAGTATGTAGCGAGAAATGTAATATCGAGCTAGTTAGGAAATGTGAGGTCACTGCTTGTGAGCCAGGCTTATGATCCTGATTGTGGTATTGTCGGGCAAATAGGATGTCAGGGAACACACTTCTGGCTGCTAGATGGGATGTGCCCTTTTCATGAATCACTCCAGAAAGCCAATTAGATCTTCAGACAAAGTGATTCTGTCTAGTTTAAAGTGACGGTGGATATGGTTATTCAGGGTTCCACTTCTCTTCCGCCTGGGAATGCGGAGCAGTGAGTTACACCTGTCAGACACAGAGGCTCCCACACAATGTTTTGCGATGAGGGAGCAGGGGAGTGGGTATATGTCATTACACCTGGTGCTCCCTGTGTGTACTGAGGGGACCTTGGGGAAGGCAGCATGCTCTCCCCGGTGCCATGTGCTACCTCTGAGCCTGGCCCAGAGCCCGGGCTGTGCTTCCTGGCCATTCTTTCCTCCGCACACCCTTTCCTCCTCCTGGATCGTCTGCCTTTCCTTTCTGCTTTCAGCCACGGGGCAGTTGTCATACGCTGGAAATGAAAACTGCTGAGCTGTACTCACAGGCAGCCTTTGCAGTTCAAGTAATCACTCATTTCAGGAGAGAGCATGCCCTCTCACTCATGTCACCCTGCTCTCCCAGTCCCCGGGCTCCAGACTTCTGAGTCAGTTTGAGTCCAGGTCGCTCTCATCTTCCGTATTTAAACAAGTTTTAAGTCCGGTCAGCTCTTCTCAGTGTGTTTCCGTAGGCCTCCTTTTCTTTCTCAACGTTGGCCTCTGGAAGGCTCGCGCCTTTGCTTGGGTTGTTGACATGGCCCCTAATTGATCAGGCTTGTGCTTCTCCTGTTCCAGCTGCATTACATGTCAGGTACATCTTTGGCCTGATTCTTCCTCCAGAGCGGGGCAGACCTGAGTGTTTGTAATTATGTTGCTAGAGATTGAGGGTATTGTATAACACTTTGGACAGTAACATTTTCCAGACTGTTTTCATTTGGTAGAGAACTGAGATGCAAATTTTAACCACTTTTGCACAGTAAGTATGGAAGAAGGGAAACTAATTCTGAGTTCTGAAATGATGTGTCTGTTTGTCATATAAATATAGTTTCAAGGAAGGGTTGCTGTTTTTATATTATTAAATTTTATAACTTCTCTGAAGAGTTAAAATTTGCTTAATGCTTAACTTCAAAGTGTCTGGCCAGGTGAATACTTTGCCTTTTGGGCATTCTGTAATGGAAAATCCTTGTAAATATACTGCTTTTAATTGGAACCACAAAGCCAAGTGATTGCCTCATTGGATAATTTTAAGTATTATGCTGCAATTCAATATAGGTACCCAAGTACTTTACTGGATTTAAATATATCTTGTATGTTTAACAGCTGTCTCACCAGTACTAGGAATGACTGAGGAGTATGTGTATGGTTCTGCTCTTTGCCTGGGGTAGAGGGAAAAGTTTTTGTTTGTTTTTTTGTTTTGTTTTTAATGTTGGGCTAAACTGAGAGCAAGCAGCACCTGACCTACAATTGAGTGGTCACCTTAATAACAGAAAGCCCTGCCCCCAGCATAGAAAGTAAGGTCTCAGCGCTTCTTGGCACCTTGTTTGCTACTAAATGGGGAAATTTTTTCTTTAAATGGCTTCAGTAATGATTAAACATTTTTTTTTATTAGGGACACTATAAAAAAGATTTTCCACTTGAAGTTTTCATGACTACTCATAACCCATGACATATCAGGTAGTATTATCTGCTTTACTTATTTTTACTAATTAAAAATTGTTAAAAAATTTAGAATGTTGAGGAAAATAATAAATTTTTTACATGCTATACTGTGTAAAGTATAATAATTTGTAGAATCTAGCAGCTATATCTTGGGTGACTGTTTTAGTCTTTTTTGTGTGTTCCAAATACTATGACTAAAAATAAGTTCTTGACCTCTGATGTCAGCTGTAAGACTTTGGTTTGTCTTTTATGATGGAAAGGGTTAGGGACTTATTTCTTGGAGTTGCTGAGAGTAGTATAGCACCTCACACAGAATGGGTGCTTGTTAAACAGTGTGACTAAGTCCGTGCACATACATGCTGGTCCCAAAGTATCAACATGTTCTTTTTAGTTCCCAAGGACAGTTAGTGCTCTACTTGGTCTTCTCTAGTGGCTTGTTAGTTGGTCTGTCCCTATCATCCATCTATCTACTTATCTACCTATCTGCCTACCTATATATCATCTGTCATCTATCTATCATTATCAATCATATCTATCAATCTGTCATATGTATCTATCATTATCTATCAATCTACCATCTGTGTCTATCTGTCGTTATCTATCTGGTTGCTTGAGGGCTTATTTCAGGCATCCTTAAGTTGTACTGTGAAGTATTTTCATTTTACCTCTCTGGTTGTCACATGTTTTACTTTTGTATGTTATAAACTTTACAATACAATGTTACATTTGCTTTAAGTAGTTAATAAAATATCAACAAGCCAAAACCGGTTTGGCTCAGTGGTAGAGCGTCGGTCTGTGAACTGAAAGGTCCCAGGTTCGATTCCGGTAAAGGGCACGTACATTGGTTGCGGGCACATCCCCGGTAGGGGGTGTGCAAGAGGCAGCTGGTCGATGTTTCTCTCTCATCGACGTTTCTAGCTCTCTATCTCTGTCCCTTCTTTTCTGTAAGAAAAATCAATAAAAATACATTTAAAAAAATAAAAAAAATCGACAAGATAACTTTTTCTTTTTTATTATTTATCTACATATTTGCCATTTTTGGTGGTCATTATTCCTTTGTGTAGATCTCAGTTTCTATCTCAAATCATCTTCTTTCTCTAAACTGTAAACATTTTCTGAGTATGCTGTTGATAAATTTTTGCACTTTCATTTGTCTTAAAAAGTGTTTTGCCTTCATTTTTGAAGGATGTTTTAACTGGATAGAGAATTGTCGGTGATAGGTCTTTCTACTAGCATCTGAAAGCTGGCACTGTAGTGTGTGTGTGTGTGTGTGTGTGTGGTTTCTTACCGGAAGTCAGTGGTTCCCTGTATGTCATCGGGTACTTTCCCCCCTCTGGCTGCTTGTACAGTGTTTTTCTTTAGTGCTGGTTTTCAGTCATCTGGCTGACTGCCTCATTGTGAGTGTGATTGAGTGTGTGCGTGCATGCTCGTGTGTGTGTGTGTGTGTGTGTGTGTGTGTGTGTGTGTGTATGTGTACACTCGCGTATTCTGTAGTGACATGTGTTGGCCCTTAACTAGAAGCTAATAAGAAATCAGTTCCTATGTCCTTATCATTTGATAATTTACAGCATAATTTACATTTATTTAAAATCTGTGGAGCCAGGCACTGGGCTGTGTGGTTGGGATTTAAAAGTGAGTAAGGGAGACTGTTCAGCAGTAGCTCTAGCCAGTGCTATGATTAGACTTATTTATTTCTGGCTCATGAGCCTCATTTTTAAATATTTCTTTCATCCTTACCGCCTTCAGCTCACTCCCCTTCTTTCTCAACAGTTTCTTTATGTTCTAAATATTACTGATGGGCTCAGTGTATTGTTTCATTGAATAAATATTTATTGAATGCAGGGCATTTGCAGGCACTGTTTTTGGTACTGATTAATGATATCATGAGGAACAAAATTTACTCATTGACTTAAATTCAGTTCCCCTCTACTGTGTACTTTTATTTCCAGCCACCATTCAATTGCATGTTCCTTTAAGACTTTTTCTGTTTCATTAAGAGTATGTCTTGTTGTAGGTTGCTTCCCACATAAGCTTGTCCCCCACCACCCCCCTCCATTTCTTAGGGGATTCGGTCCCAGAAGCTTGACCTCATAAAAGTTTCCATATTTTGGATGCCATAGTTTTAATTAACTTGAATTATTTTTCTTTTTCTTGTTCTTTCTCTCTAAATCCAATGTGGGTTAATACTGTCACAAGGATGGTCCCCTGTCAACATATTAATAACTAAAAGAAATTCAAGTTGCTTCCAAGTGAAGTCACATGTGGGGTTAACCAGACCAAGACAGTTATTTCACTCGGGTCTTCTCTAAGCTTTTCTAGTTGACAGTTCCTCCATGTCCACTACTATGTTTGAGTCTTATTTACCACCTTCCACTCTGAGATCTGTTCATGAAATAAAATGGTTCTCTATGGAATCATTGCTCATCTCTATTAGTGGTGTGGTCTTTACTTATTATAGTTTCTTGGTAAAATATAGTAACTTGAATAGAGTGAGAAAGCTAGTTCATTTTTTAATAAACTATTTATCAACACAATTAAAACACACACACACACACACACACACACACACACGTTTATTGATTTTAGGGGAGGGGGGAGAAACATTAATGATGAGAGAGAATCATTGATTGCTGCCTCCTGCATGACCCCTACTGGAGATTGAGCCTTTAGCCTAGGCATATGCCCTTGATCAGAATTGAACCTGGGACCCTTCAGTCCTTAGGCCAATGCTCTATCCACTGAGCCAAACCAGCCAGGGCCCACAACAATTTTTACTTTTAAGAAGTTACAGAAATGTTCTCGTGGTGAAACAGGTCCATACAGGATATGAAAAAGGAGACCCACCTGCATATCCTTTTTCCAGCTTGCCTTTTGTACTGTTTGGCACCACTTCAAAGTATTGTTTTGGAATTGAACTCCAAGTAATGATTTTGAAGAACATTTTGAATTAAACATTATAAGTTTATTATTAAATTACAATATAATGATATTGCTACATGTATTGTGATATATTCTCGGGTTAAGTAAAATATTATTAGTACTGATGAGCTACTTTTAAGTTTAGTTGAATAAGACTTGCATATAATATGGTAAATAGCAGGTTAAACCATATAAAATTATAATTTCATAGGCCAAAGTAGTTCTAATATCAGCACTTTCAACCTAATACTTTACTGTCATCATCCCTATTATAGGATGAACTGAGTTATTTTTTCTTATTAACATTTGAATTAAAAGGGAAGATGGAAACTTTAGGAAGAATACAAATCATGGTGATTTGCTTAATTAATAAAATTAGGTTGACAAATTTCCATATTAGTTTGTCTTAGACTCTTTTCTAAAGAGGGAGTCATACCACAAGTGAAAAACAGTTATTTTTTATTAACCCATATTCAGATTATCTATAGCAGATTTGAAAAAGAAAAATTTCCTTTTCATTTGGCATATCTGCCTTATGCGTGGGAATATGCATTAGTTTTGAAAAACATAGCATAAGCCTTGAGTCTAGGTTGGTAATCTATTGGGAGGAAAAGCACTGTAGTGTATGATATGGTCAGAATACAGCATATCTTTGGGTTGTCTGTTACTTGTATTCGCTGGAAAGTGGACGCCCAGGGCTGTCTGAGGCTCAGGTAACAGGGCCAGCTGAGGTTTGCATTGCTGGCAGTGGCAGCAGCAGCAGACGTGTGATGGGGGTGCTGCTTTCCCCTCATCGTCAGTTCACTTCCCGCCCCTGAAGGTTCCTGGACTGTGAGGGGGGGCAGGCTGGGCTGAGGGGGAACTCCACCCCTTCATTGCATGAATTTTCATGCACTGGGCTCTGATGTATAAAATACTAAAAATAATGTAATTTGTATTCTGGAGGGGGTTAAAACTTCAGTCTAGTAGAAAATAAGATAGGAACATACAAAAGTAATTAGTGTTCATATATAAATTAAATAGAACTACATGTTGTTTACAAGAGACAAACAAACCTAAACTATAAGGAGATAGAAAGGTTGAAAGTAAGATATATCATGCAAAGATTAATAGAAAATTTGGTGTAGCTATACTAATTTCAGACAGAGTAAAAAGCATTATTGGAAATAGAGAAGAGCAGTTTGTAATGATAAAAGGTTTTAGTCATCAGAAAGGTATAACTCTAAATGTATGTAATCTAATAACTGAAATGGGAGATTTATAATACACCTCTCTAGCTAACTGATAGAACAAGATGAGAGCAGAAATAGAAGCAACATATAAGAGAGGGTAATTAATAAACCTTTCATTAGACATATCACAAAGAAAGAGAAGGTCTCATTAACTAATCTTGAGTTGAAAGGGATATCACTACTATTATACCTTCTTAGATCAAAATGCTTGTGAAAAGATACTATGGAGAACTTGATGCTAGTATATTTGAAATTTAGATGAAGTAGACATACTATTAAAAAATTCAATTTACTAAAATAGTCACCAGAAAATACAAAATCTAAATAGTTCTATTATATAAATATAACTTTTAATTGAAAAATCTACAAAGAAAACTCTAGGTCCAGATGGTTTCACTAGTAAATCTACCACACAAGGTTAACCAGGAATCCAGTGGTAGTTCAACATTCACAACTCAGCCAATGTTTTTCATCACATTAGCAGTAAATCTGAAAACTTACGTCATTTCATTGGATGCCGAAAAACATTTAATGAACTTCAGTATCCATTTGTGGGGAACAGGTTTTAGCAAACTAGGACTACCAGTAGAAGGGAACATCATTACTCTGCAAACGGTTATCAATGAAAAACCTACAGCAACCACTGTACTGGGAAACTGTTGAAAGCTCTCTTTCTGAGATTGGGAAGGAGACAGCGGTGCTTATCTCTTCTTCTAATCACTGTTCTATGGTCCCAGCAAATGCAACAGGGGAAAGGGAGGAATAAGGATTGGGGAGGAAAGAATAAAATTGTTTAAAGTGCCCAGTAGTGCTAAGTAGCTACTGATTGGGTAGTGCAGATCAACCCCTCATTGCAGAAAATCCTGATGAACAGTACTGTTCAATAGAGACAATGCAAGTGCAACCAAAATCCCAACATGGGTTCATTTGTTTTTGGTGAATTTGATGAGATAATTCTAAAACATATATAGACATGCAAAGGGATAAGAATAGCTAAAACATTCTTAAAGGATAAAGTTCTCTACTAAATATTAAAACTTGTAAAACGATCATTAGACAGTGTCCGGTTTTTGTATAAATAAAGATCTAAGAAATCTAGTTAAGTCTGTATCCAGCAAAACAGAATAGAGAATTCAGAAACAGATACAAGTTTGTATGGGCATGTGATTTATGACAAAGATGGCATTGCAGAGCAGTGAGAAAGTTTGTCTTTAATCATTGCTTTGGGGTCAATTGGATATTTATTTTGGGGGGAAATAAAATTTAAAGCGTTGCCCATCCAGATGTGAATGGTAAAATCTGACTTGTAAAAGAAAAACAATTTTTTCATAACTTTGGCATAAGGAAAGATTTAATCAGACACCAAAAGTACTAATTCTAAAGCAAAAGTGATGAGATTGTGTTAATTGAAAAACACCATTAAGAGAATGATAATGCAGATCATCTCTAAGCAATAAGATGCTCACATCTAACATGTTTAAAAATAGATACTTTTTAATTTTGAAATTTTGTGAAAAAGCTTTTTGATAGAAAAATGGTAAAGAAAATCTTAATAGGCATTTCACATAAATGGATATCCAAATAAATGAAAGGATGCTCATATTCACTAGAAAAATATAAGTTAAATTCACAGTGGGCACTACACATCTCCTATAATGACTGAAATTAGAAAGTCTGATGATTCAAGTATTGGTGTAGTAATGGAGCAGAGGGAATTTTCATAAACTGCTAGTGGAAAACAGATTGAATTTTTTAAAAACTGGGGGGAAAAATACTAACTCTGAAGTGGAAATAATTCAAATGTCAATCAAAAGTAGAATGGATAAACAAATTGTCATATATTCATATAGTTGGATACTATAAAGTAATGATAATGAACAAACCAGCCTATAAACATATCATTAAGTATAAGACCAATTTATATAAAGTTAAAACAAATCTGGTTTTGGAGATCACATACTAACTTTTGGGGAAGAGGGAATTTGGATTAATTCGGAAGGGCCTTTGAATAATGTGGGGAGGAATTTCAAGGATGATGGTCATTCTTTTTTTCTTGACACACAAGCTCAATTGATGATAATTATTTGTTACATACTAATGACTTTTGCACTTTTTCTGCATCTCTATCTATCTATCTATCTATCTATCTATCTATCTATCATAACCTATGTTAATAAGAGGGTAATATGCTCATTAGACTGGGTCAACTGGACATCTTCCGGACCTCCAACTTCCTTCTGGACAAAGCCATGGTGGCAGGGACCGAGGCAGAGGTTAGGGCGATCAGGCTGTCGAGGGTGCAAGCAGTAAGGGGGTGATCAGGCTGGCAGGGGAGGGCAGTTGGGGGTGATCAGGCTGGCAGGCAGGCGAGTGGTTGGGAGCCATTGGGTCCTGGACTGTGAGAAGGATGTCCAACTGCCAGCTTAGGTCCTATCTTCAGGATCGGACCTAAACCGGCATTCGGATTTCCTCCAAGAGGTCTTGGATAAGAAAGGTGTAGGCCGGATTGAGCACCACCCCCCTTGCATGAATTTTGTGCACTGGGCCTCTAGTATATATATATAAAAGCCTAAGCGACCTCTTCAACTGATTGACTAGAATGACTGGTTGATGCTCAATGTAGGAGCTGCCCCCTGATGGTCATTGCCCTCTCATAGCCAACCTCTCATGGCCAGCCAATCTTTCCCGGTCCCTCCTCCGGCCAGCAAACCTCCCACAGTTCCTCCCCTCCCCTCACCCCCCTCGCCCCCCAGCTGGCGGCTAGCAGGCCCCAGCCAGCTTGATAGGCCCTGATCACCAGCCAGGCCTAGGGACCTTACCCATGCACAAATTTCATGCACCAGGCCTCTAGTCCTATATAATAAAAGCCTAATGAGCAAATTGTTTGATTGGGAATTCAACTGCTGGCCATGACATCGCTGACCACCAGGGGAACATGCTGACAGCACAGGTAGCAGGCAGCAGTGTAAGTGCTACTGGCCCCAATGGGCCCCACTGAGAGCGCCTACACCACATCTTTCTGTGGGGACTTGGGTGCCGTGACTCAGGTAGAGGGGGTTGCATGAGGGTCTGGGGGCCCAGGTGCTGCCCAGTACCCAGAGGTCAGCTGGGCACTGTCCTTCCAAGCCAGATGCTTGTGCTTTGATTGCCAGCCAGGCCTAGGGACCGCACCAATGCACGAATTTCATGCACTGGGTTTCTAATATTATAATAAACTAGAGGCCTGGTGCATGAATTTCTGCACAGTTCGGGTCTGGTGGTCTGCCTCAATGGGGGCCCGTTGGGTGCACTGGCCTGTGCACGGTTGGTCCCTGGTCAGGGTGGGAAGCAGTTGGCAGCGGGGCTGGCCCAGGGGAGGTACTTTGGGCAGTTGGACAGCCAGCCCCGCCCATAATCGGGGTGTTGGGGTCTGATTGGGGGCCCGGCCAGCCGAGGGCGGGGGTCGGGGGGGGTATGGTATCAGATCAGGCTGGTTGGCTGCTCCAGTACACATCATAGCCACTGGTCGTTCAGTTGTTCTGGTCGCTGAGCTTTCTATATGTAGATAAGTTTATGGCATATAGTAATGGCATGAATAATGGAAACAGAGTAATATTTTAAACAGCACTTTTTATATACCAGTTTCTATTCTGCATGTCTACTTGTGTCCATTTAAACTTCATAACCTCAGGGATTGGGGTTAGTGTCATAATACATCTGCTTCATAGATAGGGAAACTAAGATGCTGAGTGGTTGTTAGTCACCATTCAGGGCCTCAGTTTCTTTACTGTTTACTTATAAGAGCTATTTGTGTCTCTTTCCATTTATTTTTTTTTATTTTTTACAATGCAGACTTTAAGCTTCCTTTCCTCCCATTATTTAACATGGAAGTTTCCAGGTTTTGCTAAGAAAACATTTTTCCTAACTATCTTTGTGCACATCATCAATTACTTCTTTAGGATAAATTGCTAGATTTTTTTTTTTTTGTGTGTGTGTGTGTGTGTGTGTGTGTGTGTGTGTGTTTAACTGAGCAAAGTTGCTCCCATAATTATATGGAGTATTTTTTATAATGAGTAATGAAATGTTTAGAAAAGTTATCTCGTCTATCATCACAGTTCCATTGCCATCTTAGGTATTCAGAAGATACCTGTTGTGTACCGTGGGTCAGCCATGCCCCTGATGCTGAGTGAGGGAGACAAGCTAAGGTCTCACAGCATTTCTGAGGCAGGTGGCAGGCAAGTTAACAGGGTGGAAGGTTGAGATTTGCATTTTAGGAAGTCACCAGTCATGTTATTGAAGAAATGACAATTTGCAGATGGGCATAGTAAAGAGTGCTAGGAATCTATTTAGTCTTCCCAGCGAGGCCTAGGGAACAGAGATGAGGGAGAGGTGTGGCCGTCTCTGTGGGAGGTGCTGTGGAGCGGTCTGTGGCAGGTGGAGGCAGCAAGCATGGCGGCTGTTCGCCTGAGGTGGCCCTGGGGAAGACTCCAGCTGCAGAGCTTTGAGCCTAGTGGACTGGGTGGGGGACAGGTCACCTCCTGGGAGAGGAAGTAGGAGTGAAACCTATGCTTGGGAAAGAGCAAGCTTTGTTGTCCTCGGTCAGTAGCGCCGGTGTGGCATCCGTGCAGAGATTGAAGGCTGCGCCGGAAGGGGCACTGTCATCCTTTACTGTACGCACTGTAACTGCAGCTGATACTGAGCCATTCCCTAATTGCCAGAGCTGGTCTAAGTACTTTAAGTGTGTAAAACACTTAGCCTTCACCACAGCCTTTTGAGGCAGATACTGTCATTATCAGGAAGTTAGGGGTATCGGTGTCTCATTTAACCTTCACAACACACCTAAGGCAATAGGCGAACGTGGAGCTGACGGTTCAGACTGCGTGGCTGAGAGCCCGAGCTCATTGCTCTGGGCCAGTGGTGGTGTGAGTGTGAAGAACAGCAGACTCAGGCAGTACCTGCTGCTGGGCAGTGCTGTCGTGGTGGGCGAGGGCTGTTTATTCAGGGAGACAAGCGCAAGTGTGCGGGTGCAGAGTTTGCTGACCCGGGTTCACCTTTGCTTTAGGCTTTAGTCTGTGATAGCCAGTTTGGATGAATATAAGAAGGTTTTTTCCTTCTTGAAGGAAGAACTAACTTGTATTTGTTAGCTGCCTGTACTTTTAGAGACCCAAAGTGTTTATCGTTCATTTCTTCAGTAAGAGTCATGATCATGGATGTCCCAGCCTCCCTGGGGAGAATTATTGGTCACTCAGTCTTGTGATGAGGTTGCCAGGCCCAGGTTCTCTTAGGAAGAGTCCAGAGAAAGCAGCGTCTTGTGGATTCGTTTGTGTGTCTTATGTTCCCTGTATCGGTGGTGAGCACCATGAGAACAGACCTTTCGGCGGGTTTGGGCTAGTGGGGACATGGCTCGCCATACCCCTGGCAGGTGCAAAGCCGTGTCTTAGCCATGTTCTGCTGAATTGGCTTCTCAGGGTCCCAGTCCATTGGAGAGCCTTCAGAACTTGACACGATTTACATAGCTCATGGTTCTCAGTTGATGAAAATCTCATATATGAAAATAAATATTAAAGATTATTCTTATTGCTTCATAAAAAAGAACTATTTAAGATTTATAAATATTCATTTGATCACTATATTTTATATTTTTTAACATAAAGCTGTTGTGTCGGTGACATATTGTTTGTAGTTTTAGAGGTGTTTAATGTCATAAGGTACTCATTTAAAGAAATACCAGATAGGCCCGAGGATGCCAGCACCAGCTCCGAGTACATCCTGTGACCAACCCTCCCTTGTCTTCTCGCAGGAGGAGAGACTTCAGCATGCAAACCTTCATCTGTTCGGCTTGCACCGTCATTTTCATTCCATGCTGCTGGCCTTCAGATGGCTGGACAGATGCCCCATTCACATCAGTACAGTGACCGTCGCCAGCCAAACATAAGTGACCAGCAGGTTTCTGCCTTATCTTATTCTGACCAGATTCAGCAACCTCTCACTAACCAGGTAAGTTCATGACATATCAAAACAATTTGTTGGAATGGTAGTTTATTCCTTAAAATGGTAAATAGGCAAAATGCTTTAATGATTTTCAGTTTTACATGTCAAGTGGGATTCTGGATTGACATAGTATGATGTTAAGAAGTTTGCATTTAAAGAGGGTTTTTTTCTTCTATTTCACTTAAAACACACTGAATGTAATCACATAATCTTATTCTGTGACAGGGAAGGAAAAATATTTTCCTAAAGAATATTAAACTGAAAGCTTATTTTTTTGGTTTTGTTAATTTTCTCATGAGGATATTTTTCCCACTGTTTTTCAGAGAGAGAGTGAGGGATGGGGAGAGAGAAACATCGATGTGTGAGAGACACAGTGACTAGCTGCCTCCTGCATGTGCCCCACTGAGGGTGGGGAGTGAACCCTAACCCAGGTACTTGCCCTTGACCGGGAATTAGGCCCTCAACCCTCAGTGCTCGGACCAATGCTTTAACTATGGAGTAACTTTGGCCAGGGCCCAAAAGCTTATTTATATAGAAAAGGGTGGTTAAGTAGAAGAATGTAAATTATAGGACAAGTCAGAGTTCATTAAAGCAAACTTACATAGCTGATTTTATGCTTTTACTAAAGGCCTGGTGCACAAAATTCGTGCACATGTGGGGGTCCTCTGCCTCGCTGGCGATCAGGGCTGATCAGGGCCATCTTGCCAAGTCCCGATCGGTCAGACCCTGGCAACAAGTTAACCTACCAGACCTGCTCCCTCGTGGTCAGTACACGGCATAGTGACTGATCAGTCAACCGCTTGGTCAGACGCTTAGCATATTAGCCTTTTATATAGAGAGAGATAAAAGCTACTTTTGTATGCATATATTTATAAAAATAAGGACAAAACTCCTTAAATTAAAACAAAAATATGTAATGCAAATTAATCATACTGTTCATTTTGATATTTAGACAGAGATTCAGTGTTTTTTCATAAAATACTTAGTGTAAAGAGAGTAAGTGCTGAAATCTCTGCATATACATACATACATATATGCATGTGTATGTGTATTTTTCATGATTTCCTGAGTTATCTGCACTCATTACATTGATTTTGCTTTTGCTTTGGGAGAAGTTTTGACTTGCTATAGTTTGGAGTTTCTTTCCTCACTGGGATTGAGTCTATGATGAGTCTGAAAATGGCTGTTTTTCCATGTACTTGGGTATTTGGTTTGCCACTGTTTTGTTTAGGTCTTTTAATATATCAAGTGAGGATAAAAAACTTAGAAAACTTCAAAGTATTTCTCACACTGGATTATTTCAAAGTAACGTGTTTGGCTACAGTTAAATAATGTCATTATTAGGGGACAACATTGTATGTATTATAATAAGATTTTGTCACTAGTTGAGCTTGCTTTTTATTTATGAAGTGTGCATGTGTACTATGAATTATGGCAGGACTTAAAAAAATTTTTATGCAGTATATTGGGAAGTTGGATGTTTGGAATTTGACCAGTCAGTCAGAATGTTCAAGTTTGGAAAGTGTTTAATTGTAAGCCAGAAAAAAATTCTTTGACATCCAAAAAGTAGTAATAGCACAAGATTCCATTGCATTGTACTTTTAATAAGCAAAGTAAAGTACAGTTTTATTTTCCTCGTGTTCCAAAGTAGCCTGTCCGGCAGGGTGCCTGTTTCTGTCTGTTTCATAGCTGATGGGACTGCCTCCCTCAGTGTGTGAGCACAGGACCCGGGGCCAGCCCAGGCGTCTCTCATCTCAGATACAGCGCTCTTTGCATTCCAACTCCTGGCAGTAGGAGGGCCGGGACAGATTCCAGTCCTTCCAGTTATTTTATGGTTCTTGTAAGGAGGTAATTTAGCAAAGTACCTACTTTTAGTTATAACAGGTATCTTGTGGATTATTTTAAAATGAGATAATTCACTTAGTATTTTCATTTTAATCTGTAAAATACTTTGAAAGATTTATATAAGATTGTCAAGTATAATTCATATTCAGTATTTATAATATAAAATAAAATTTAGTCCAATATATCTGCTAAACACCAGATTTCTGACCCAATAAATAAGGCAGTCAGATAGAAGGCTTTTTTCCTAGAACCGAAGTGTAAACCACTAAAACTGGGTGCTGCTGTGGTATGTTCTACAAGTCATAGAACATGGGTTCAAGTTTTTATTTATGAGCTGGTTGTATTCCTTCAGTCAGGCCACCTGGACCCTGCTATCTGTCACTTGAATGTAAGATTGGGACCTCGACTAGGACAACCCCTTTAAGTCAGCTTGCTGAGCTTGGGGGTATTCTGAGCACCATAGGCTTTCAGCGTGGAAGGGAAGGAAAGAGCTTGCCCTGATTCTGTATATTCTCCCAACTTCGTGGCTGTATGAAGCAGGAAATGCCGACAGCATCACAGAGGTCTGGCCTTGAGTCTTACTAACTTTGTACTGAGTATTTGGAGGAGTCATTTCCTAGTTCTGGACTTGTGCTGAAGTGGTGACATACAGGCTGGTCCGAAGGCTAATGCTTTTTGTAAACAGAAAGCACCTGGTGTATATATATGAGTGCCCCTGAGATAATACCTTCTGCTGCCAGGGGCATCTGAGAAAGCAAGGCAGTCAGAATCAGCCAGTTGATTTGGCCTTTTAGGCAGTCTGGCCAGTTGTGGGAGAGGTTACAGTATTTTGTGAAGGGCCAAGCACACACGCATGTTGAATGCAGAAAAACACCACTACTGAGTCAGCATTACATTCGTACCCAAGTTGTGCTATGATTGTGTGATCTTGGTGTTTTGAGTGAACATAATGTTTTTGAAATATGTAGTCAGTGGTATATGTTTTTCCAAATGTTTGAAATACCAGTGGAATTATAAATGGGCAAGTAAAAATCTTATATTCAGGATTTGTACATAACTAATTTTAATAAATGCATATGCTTATTTTATTGTCATTTATTGTGCATGACAATTATTTTACCCAACAAATAGCCTAAAAATGATTCAGCTAAGAGGGTAGAACAAAGAGGCTACAAGTGCTAAGGGGTTCCCAGCACAGTGCTGTGGTTCAGAGCCCAGGTGAGGTGTGAGACGGCCTCAGCCGCTCCTCACCCGCATGCCGCCCTGGCTCCGGGGACGCGGCCCAGTGTTTCCTCCAGACGCTCAGGCTTCTCACTGGTAAAATGGTTTTGTGAAATCTCACAGTGAGCTCTCCTCTCATAGTCCGAGCAGCTTCTTGCTAAGTAAATTACCAGCATGAAAATAATGCCGGGTCTTAAAAAATAAAAAGGAAATATGCTAAGGGAAATCTCTTATTACTTTAAATGCTTATAGCATTTATTCACATAAAAATAATTGACGTGCTTATTACTGATACTGTCTATTCATTAAATTAAGTCTTCAAGGAATAGTGTACGAACCCCAGGATGCCTAGTGATGGTGACTATAGCTGTACCTATTATTTATATTTAGAAAAAGAAAACTGTATATTAGAAAAATTAATCAGATTTTCTTATTCTTACTCTTTTCAGATAGTTGTAATCACTGGAGTTTTATTTTTTTTCTCCATAAACCTTATTTGGAACTTTAAGACGGAGAGGATCATGAGAAGAGATAATTATTAACAGTAATTCCATGAATTTATCAACTGGATAACAACTTTTGGAGTTTAAGTATAGGTGCAGAGGAAACTACTGTTAATGTTAGTTAAAGAGGAAGTACAGCTAGATAACTCTCTCCATACCACAGGGATGGCGATTTCTCCTGTCCACTGTCGCCTTATAACCTTCCTCCTCTGGTTTCCAAACTTGATTAATTATTTCAAGACTCCAGATATTTTTGGAGGTGTTGCTTGGTATGAGGTCATTACTGCCTCTGCCCTCAAATTGGCCTGAGGATCCTTTGAGAGGGGCTGCATCAGCAGCTTCTGACTGTCGCCTTGACTGGCATAAAGGCCTGTAAGAGCTAGAAGGACCCCCGGGAGCTAGTGGTGGTGACTGTAGGTAACTTCATGTAACTAATTGGTTTTGAGGATCTAGCGATTGCAAAAGGCCTGATGGGAACCTGAGCGGGGCGCGGACAGCAGGGTTAGGATGTGCTAGTTGCAGCGTTCCTGTCTAGCAGGAACTCACAGATGAACTCTGACTGCCTATGGGATGATGGAAGAGAGGTGGCTTACGATTGAGGATGGGAGGAGTGAATAGAGTATGGTTGAAATGAGGTTTTTAAAAGACAGTTTTATTAGCTGTAAGGTGTCCTGTGGAACTTGTTTGTGGTCACTGCCTATCTAATAAAAAGGGAATATGCAAATTGACCATCACACTGTCACAAAGATGGTGGCACCAATAGCCGTAAGATGACGGCACCCAGTCCCCTCAGCCCTGCTGGAGTCCCCCAGTCCCGGGGGGCGGCAGGCGCGCCTACTGCCAGAGTTCCCAGTCCTTTCACAGAAAATTAGATGCCTCAAAAGTTGGTTAAGCTTCTTAGGACAGAAAGCATTCAAAATCTTTGAAAAGGGAATTCCCATATTTATAAAAGTTTAGATTAGACAATTCAAGGTTTTTTCCACTACAACCTTCTATGATTTTGTGATATTAACATTCTGAATTCACACAGTAGCAGTTGTATTGTGTGTAAGCAGATATTATTGAAAGGAATGGCATTATTATTAAAACAACTCAAAACCACACTGTTTGTTTGTCAAAGACGTTCTGTGTGATTTTCTAAGTGGCTGGAGTTAATGCCCCTAAACAGGCAGTCAGACATCCCCGAGGGGTCCCAGATTGGAGAGGGTGCAGGCCGAGCTGAGGGACACCCCTACCCCCTGTGCATGAATTTCGTGCACCAGGCCTCTAGTTGTAATCATAAGTAAGGATATTGATAGGTATTATGACTGACTCCATTTGTTTAGTCAAATATTTATTAAAAACCTACTGTGTGCCAGACCCTCTTTGAGGCAAAGGGAATACAATATTGAACTTCCTGCCTTATGGAAGTTTCCCTTGTAGAGGAAGGAAAGGAGGAAACAATGGAAATGTGTAAGTGTGTAATGTGTAATCTGCCTGATGTGCTTTGGGCAGTCACAGAGCAGGGAAGGGGGGTGTGGTGGACATGTTGCACCCCGTTGTTAAAGAACTGGGAGCAGGTTTCAGCCTTGCCCACGGGGCTGATGCTTGTCAGAGGGCGGTCTGCTGGTGGGAGTTGCCCTCTGCAGCACCAAGCCCCAGTCCTCCTCCAAGGCCAGCTTCATGCTGCCCCTGAGTCTGAGTGAGGCCAGGCTTTGGGAGTAATTCAGGGGATGTTTTTCACTGCGCTGGTCATATGGTGGAGAAGCCTGCTTGGGCAGCACTTTGTGAGGCCCTTAAACCAGGGGGTCTCTGTAATCCCATCGTCCATTTGGGGAACAGGATTGAAGCCGTGGGCAGCTGGGCATTTATCTGCAATTTCATTGATTCGTTCCAGTGGTCTTCCTCAGTGGAATCTGTTGACAGAAATAACCGAGAGAACGTATAATCATTAATGTAGATGCCTTTTTAAAAGATAACGGGATACGGAAGAGGGGGTTTGTGCTGGTACAGTAAAGTTAAAGTGCTAGTCTTTTCTGTCTATTTAAGGTGATGCCTGATATTGTCATGTTACAGAGGCGGATGCCCCAAACCTTCCGAGACCCAGCAACTGCTCCACTGAGAAAACTCTCTGTTGACTTGATCAAAACATATAAACATATTAATGAGGTAAGACTATTGATTTGTTATGACAGCATCTCTCTTGCAATGGAATAGGGGAAAGTTACTTTGTGACCTATTTAAATGTACTAAACTTTTTTTTTTACCCCTGTGATTGTCATTTGGATGGTTTTTGTGAAGACTGTTAAACTTGGCTTGATTGCCATTTGCTACTTAGCCTTAACGCCAGCTCTGTTATAATTACCGAGGGAGCTTTGGAGAAGAGCAAATGCTGTGCCTCCTTCCCGCCCAGTGTGAGTCCTCTCTGTTCACATCGGAGCCTTAGCCTCTCCAGCTTCAGAGCCATGTAGCTAGAAAGATGTTCTATATAGGTGTAAATTTTACAGCACTTGGATGCTGCTTAATGACAGTATTATTATATTAATGTGACAAGATAAAATTAGAATGAATGCAATGAGGAATATTTCTGAGTTGTATATTACACACAATGTGTTATAAAAGATATGATGCCAAACTAGCTTTTGAATATTACGAATAGCTGATAAATTATTAATAATTTATCAATGTCAATTTGTTAATATCTAATAAATTAAAAAGCCACTGTTAATCTGTTGTTAACAGTAACTTTGTGAAGCTAGTTTTTAAATGTAGTGCTACCTTATAAACTAGAGTTTTTCTAATGCTATTCTGTGAAACCCTAATTTATAATTGCCTTAAAGTTAGTTACCAATTACTTGGACTGTTGCCTAGTTCACCTGTTTTTTGTTTTGTTTTGTTTTGTTTTTAATTGATCTTAGAAACTATTTTGTAAGAAAACGGATATAAGGAAAATAAACCAGCCTGTGATCAGCCTCCAGGCTTCTGGTCCTTAGTATTGGGCAGGGGTGAGGTGGGAGACAGGATGTTTTTCACTAATGGTTACATTATTACAGGCTTAAAAATTGAGCATGTCTAGGAGGGCCTTTATATTAGTAAAACATCAGTTATAGACATTTAAACTTTCATTTGTTAAATCTTGTGCCTTGTGCAACATTGACTGCTTGCTTGCCATGTGACTCCGCCTGGGGGCTGGAGCCTGCAGCGTGGTTTGTGTGCCCTGACCGGCAGTAGAACCTGCGGCTTTTGGTGCCGGGGACAGTGCGCCAACAAGCTAGCCTTACTGGCCAGGGATAAGCAGTGTAACTTAAAGTGAATTTTATTGTAGACAATATTTATTGGTTATGTATTAGTGCCATTGTATGATTCAGATAGCAACTACTGAAGTTTTTTATTTTGTTTTTTTGTATTTGTCATAAAGAGTAAAAATTCATTAATTTCCTACGAATAGCAGATTTGTCTCTTGATATATGCCCCCCTAATCCATAATGTTTAAGTTATACAATCAACACCATATGTTCTCATTTCAGGTTTACTATGCAAAAAAGAAGCGAAGGCACCAACAGGGCCAGGGAGACGATTCCAGTCATAAGAAAGAGCGGAAGGTTTACAATGATGGTTATGACGACGATAACTATGATTACATTGTAAAAAACGGAGAGAAGTGGATGGATCGTTACGAAATCGATTCCTTAATAGGCAAAGGTTCCTTTGGACAGGTAATTTAATGGAAAATGCTGGATTTAATAAGTTTCAATTTCTTAGTGAATGATGTTATATGCTTTCCTCGGTGGCATAGTTTTCAATGTTTGTAAATAGATCTAAACAATGGGTATGTGTTTGGATTGGCATAGCTCTCTAAAGGTAGTACAGTGTATCAGCTATCAAAATCCCTGTGGACCTTTTTTTCTTTTTTATATAGCTACCAAGTGCTTATGTTACTAAAAAATTGATTTTTATGTATTGATTTTAGAGAGGAAGGGAGAGGGAGGGAGAGAGTGTGATAGAAACATCAATGAGAGAGAAACTTGATCTGTTGCCTCTTACTGGCCCCCTACTGGGGATATAGCCCAAAACCCACGCATGTGCCCTGACCAGGAATCGAATCATGATCTTCTGGTTCATAGGTCGATTCTTGCCATTGAGCCACACCAGTCGGCACTGAGAGGTTGATTTTAATCACAAATATGGGCCTGCGGTTCATATGCGCTTTGTGTAGTCTATGGCTGATTCTTTATTATGAATGCTAGAGATAATTATCCCTGTCTGGTATTCCTCCTCAAGGAGCAAAGCATCTCTGATTTTTAGCTGGCACAGCAGGTGGCCTCTCCCTCCCTTTTTGGAGGCTTGGAAAGCCAGGGGCTGTGCCCTGGGTTTTTCTCTCAACTCATCTTCTGTCTGTCAGGCCTCTCCTCCTCCAGTGCTCACAGCAATCAGCATGGCTCAGTGTAATGGGGTCAGTTGGATGCATGAAGAGGATCATTCAGGGAGCTTCTATCAGGAACAACAAGGAATGTGGGAATGCCAAGGAAACTCTTTGTTTTTCTTCATTCCTGGCCTCTTTACCCATAACTCTCCTTTCCTCACCTGCCCGCCCCGCTTCAACACAAAGCACAAAACCTCACTACAGTAGTCTCTTTCATCAGCTGTGCTCAGACCAATAGCTAGCCAGCTTCCTCCCTGCACTTAAAAAGCGTTTCTGGGCTGTGGGTCCCCAGCTCTTTGCACTGTAAGTTCTTTCTCACTGAGTCTCAGAGCTCTTTTGTTTGAAGTGTGATTTACTGTTAATCCCAGAATATTTGTCTTGCAACCTTTGTGCTCTGAGTCAGTCATTAACTTGCAGTCCAATTACTTTTGACTTCTTCTTTTTAAAAAAAAAATATTTTATTGATTTTTTACAGAGGAAGGGAGAGGGATAGAGAGCCAGAAACATCGATGAGAGAGAAACATCGACCAGCCGCCTCCTGCCCATCCCCTACCGGGGAGTGCCCGCGGCCAACGTACATGCCCTTGACCGGAATCGAACCCGGGACCTTTCAGTCTGCAGACCGACGCTCTACCACTGAGCCACACCGGTTTCGGCTTCTTTTGACTTCTTAATGATGAGGATAGAAGGGGTCTCAAAATGACTCATCCTGAACTACCTTTTAAAATTTTATTTTGTTTGTTTTTTGTTTTTCTTTAAGTATGGGATCTGCGTGCATTTACTAACCTGTTCCTACCTGGAGAGAAAGGAACATATACCTCTCTTTAACCTGTGTGGAACACGTTCGTCATTTGTCAGTCTTACCATGCTTAGGACAAAAAGAATACCGTGGGTCGTTAGCAGCCATAGGTGTAGACCCAGGAAAGTCTATGCTATTCAGTAAGCTTGAAAGGAAACATGAGCAGGATTGTTAGACCTCTGGAACTTTGGTGTGGCTTTGCCAGGCCTTTATGTTCCATTTATATGTCTGTCCCTTCAAGGAATTTTAGTGATTTTACATAATGCAGGGGCTTTTCCCTTGATTTGTAACCTCGTTTTCTTCTTAGTCAGAGGTATTTCAGTGTGTGTGGAGTCCCTCTTTTATGAAAGTGCTAGAGGCCCAGTGCACGAATTTGTGAAACTGTGGGGCCTGCTTGATTGTGCCGAAACTGGCTCTGTGACATCCCCTGAGGGGTCCCGGATTGCAAGAGGGTGCAGGACAGACTGAGGGACCCCATCGGTGCACAATAGCGGACAGCAGGAAGTTGGCCCGCTGGAGAGGGACCATGGGAGGGCTCCAGGGCATGTCCGGCCCATCATGCTCAGTTCGATCAGCCGGACCCCAGCTGCAAGCTAGCCTACTTGTCAGAGCATCTGCCCCATGGTGGTCAGTGCACATCATAGCTAGTGGTTGAGCAGTCTTAGCATAGCATTAGCTATTATGCTTTGGTTGGTTGAACGGATGACCGAACACTTAGCATATTAGGCTTTTATTATATAGGATTATTTGTTTTGTTAGAAACAGCTCCTGTTTCTCTCTCAAAGTTTCTTAAGGAAAGTTACTTCTGAAACCAGCTTTTGAGAGTGATTCTCAACACCTTCAATACAGGGATTGTTGTCTCCACCTTGAAAATTACACCAACCTGTAAGCAATTGCTGTCAACAGGATTTTTTTACTTGTGTGATGTCCACTCTGAAAATTATAGCCATGTAGCCTACTCTTTAAACTTCGCTTTCCCTAAATACTCAGTGTCTGAGGTCAGAGTGATGTTTTCTTCCTCTTTCATTTTAATTTTCTTCTACTCTTAATTTCTGTAAACCTATGACAATGTAGGCCTCTTTGACATAAAGCTTCACTTCACCAGGCCAGGTTGATGCCTCTCTCCTATGCTGTTGGTGTGCTCTGATTCAGGCCACCTGCCACTCACCAGACAATGTCCTCCATTGGCTCGGTTAGACTCTCTGAAGGCTCCACCAGACCCTTGTTAAATCAGGGCTCCTTCACTTCGTTAGCCGATGGTTGTCCTCATTGCATGTTGAAATGTCCCTGGGAAGCTTGCTGGGGGAGGCGAGGAAGGCCGGGGAGGGGGGGGTGCGGGGGAGAACTGATGCTTAGACTCTATACCAATTAACTCAGAATCTGTGACTGGATTCTGGGCATTGGCATTTTCAAAACCTACCTATTAAATGTGTAATTCAGGGTTAAAAACCATTGTTTTGGCATTCAACGGTTAACTATTTGCTAAGTCAGTAAATAGTTGGGCCCTGTTAGTGGCCTTTGTCCTGGATTTTATCGGGATAGAGGCATCGGCGCAGGCAGCTAGTCAGTGTTCACAGGGCAGTCTCTGCCTTAAAAGGCAGAAGGTAATGGTTTTCAGGATGGCTGGAACTGGAGATACTACACTTTTCCCTCCACGTTTGATTTCAGCTGAGCCATTTATATTGTCATTGACCATCTCTTTATCTTACATAAATCTTGGAACATACATTCTGTTTTCTTCTGTAACTCAGTGGTACTCAACCTACAGGGTGGAATCACTTGTAATTCTACCTGCACCCCCAGACTTTCTGAATGTGCAGATTCTGTATGATATTATAAATACAACTTATTTAATCAGTTATAGTCGCTATTCCTGATGGATAGAGATAGTTTCTTTTATCTATATTGATTTCTTAATTTTTATGTAAATCTCTTTGTTAACATGAAACTCATTTTAAATGAGTAAATTTTAAATGAGAAATGTGCATGGTGATTTAGTCATGAACACTCCTGACCTTAGCACTGATTCTCATTTTAAAACAATCAAAATTCTCTATGACATTTAGTGTACAGAGGGATGGGCAAAAGTAGGTTTATAGTTGTGAAACACAGTTTATTCTTGTATGAATTATAATATTATTTTCCATACAAACAACTGTAAACCTTCTTTTGCCCACTCCTATATTGTGGAACTTTCCTGGTAATTTATATTTGATTTTTTTTTTAGTGTAAACTAATTTTTATTTTATATGCCTATGTTATCTTTGAAACTATAATTTAGAGTTAGAAATTTATCTACATTTTTCAGGTGACTTAGGACTTTTGATATATTTTATGCTAACACTTAGGATTTAAACCAGGTTTTATTTTGTTTTTTTCTCATTAAAAGAACATAACAGAATTGTCTTACAGTGTTATTTAATAAGATGAAAAACCAAAGCACTTGTTAAAATTTATTTTTGAAACAGGAAAATAGTTAATCCAATTTTGTTAAAGTTATCTATTTTGTAGATACTTAGAAATACTATAAGGATGCAAAAGAAATTCAATAGAAAAGATTGACGTAAAGTGACTGTAAAGTAGTAAATGAATGATATTGAATGGAAAGGAATAGGATCTCTTCTAAGTAGGAACGTCATGAAATGAGTCAGGTAAATTTACAATTGAGGTGAATTGTCACTGCTGGGAAATGGTCGCCATTGTGAAACAGAATCATTCCTCTTTCTTCTCTCTCAGGTTGTGAAGGCATATGATCGCGTGGAGCAAGAGTGGGTGGCCATTAAAATCATAAAGAACAAGAAGGCTTTTCTGAACCAAGCGCAGATAGAAGTGCGGCTGCTTGAGCTCATGAACAAACATGACACGGAAATGAAATACTACATAGGTAAGCAAGCGGGACCGAGCGGTGGCGTGCCTGATCCAGGCCAGAGATTTGAGTTAGTGGTTAAATACTTTGATTTTCTCTTTAACGCGATTGACTAAAAGCTCAGTTGTTTATTTCTGTTGGTGGGCGTAGATTTATATAAGGTACCTGATCTGGCAATGATATGCTAAGTTTTGGGGACTGTGCATTATAAATGGCATACAGTTCAGAATCAAACGAGAATAGTGACTTTGGAGGGTCAGGGAGGACCAAGAAGTCCCATTTGTTTGCTTTAGTCATGGACATTTATCCAGGAAATCTTCTTCCTGATTACTTGAATCATTTCTAATACAGATCAGTAATGAGAAGTAAACTCGTATGTTTGTTCATAATGGTTTTAGAACCATTTTTGGTATGGCTGAGTCAAAATCTTAGCTCCTCCGGCTGTCTATAAGTTTGGCAGCATTAGGAGCTGTTGGACTGATTACAACAGAAAGGAGATAATAGCCACCATTTATTGAACTCTTACCATATTCTTGTGCTTTTCCTGTATCATCGATAATAATCATAGCAGTCCTGTAAGGAAAGTGGGAGAATGTTTATTCACAGGTGGTTTGTATAAAGAGGAACAATACCCAAGGCCCAGGGCTCTGGAGACAGGATGTGAACCTGACTGCCTGACTCTGCAGGCTGTGTTGGTTTCATTGTCATGTGGTGTTTTTCTATGAAAACAAAATGAGACAGAAGAATTAGGAAAATAGTGACGCCTAGGGCTGATTTGTACATGGGCAAACATTTAATTATCCATTCTTCAATGCTCTTAACCAAATCTAAGATGCCCGTGAGTGTGAGATGCTAATAATTTATGTGCTACCAAGAAACAGTTGCTGCCCAGGATAAATATAAGATGCCATCAGTTTTATGATAGAGACCTTAGAATCAATTAATGGTAGAAGTACCTGTAGGTATATATTCATAGCAATTTAGATTCAGGAATGCTGGCTTTACTTAATAAACATGAGGTTAAATTTTACTTAGCAAGCTCCTTTTAAGAAAATAAGGGAGGACATTGTGGTGTTAAAGGTTTTATTAGTCCCCTGAATGTGGTTGAAACAAGAGAATGCATGTTAAAGGTATAATGTTCTGATACTCAGGGTAGATTCCATTTTTGAAACGCCCTTCACTCCCCATTGTACAATAAAAGGAGCTTATGCTATTTCTTTTTCTTCCTCGGGTTCTTCTCTTTAGATATCAGATATAATTGATAGTAATACCATTAGGATTTAAAGCCTTTTTTACTCAGACTTACTGGACATGTGCTGTTCGCTGTGATTATAACTTAGTGTAAGGGTAGCTCGTTTCCACAGAAGGGGCTTTAGCAGCACAAGAAGGACCTCCTAAGGATGCTCAGCTTTCAAAGTGGTCTCTGGACACGCCCTCCTCTTCCTCACTCTTGTGTGTTCTATTTTGAATGTTGCTAAAGTTGAGAGAAAATGTTGATGTGTTACTGTAATATTTTAACCTTGCTTTATTGAAAGAAAACATGGCAGGCATATACTAAGTACTCAGTAAATGTTAGCTATTCAGCTCTTACATAATAACAGTGATCATTTTTGTTTTTGGTAAACTGATGATCATTAAATTGTATAAGTCAATACAGATATTCTTTTGGATGAGTTTTTAGGTTCTTTTAGGAGGATTGTGAATGCAGTGTCACAAAAAATTGAGGTTCTAATATTGGAAAACAACAAATAAAGAACTTCAGAATTAGATGCAGACATACCAGTAGAGTTGATACCTTAAATTTAAGGTGTCTGAAAGTCCTATTGCTCTTTTAAATTGTAAATTATAATGTAAACTAGAGGCCCAGCACATGAAATTCGTGTGTGGGTGTGTGTGTGTGTGTGTGTAGGGGTTCCCAGTCCAGCCTGCACCCTCTCCAATCTGGGACTACTTAGGGGATATCCAACTGCCGGTTTAGGCCCCATCCCAGAAATTGGGCCTAAATCGGCAGTCAGACATCTGTCTTGCAATTCGGGACCTCTGGCTTCTAACCACTTGTCTGCTGGCCTGCCTGATTGCTCCTAACCACTCTACCTGCCGGTCTGATCACCCCTAACTGCTTCTGCTTGCCGGCCTGACTGCCCCTTAACTGCGCGCGCCCCCGCTGGCCTGGTCACCCACACAGCCTTTTTGTTCAGTCCTTTGGTCATTCCTCACTAACCCCCCTGCCGGCCTGGTTGTAGGTAGCCATCTTGTGAGGGTGCAAGGGTTAATTTGCATATTACCTCTATATTATATAGGAGGGTTAAAAGCATTCTAATCTCAGCTTCTTAGAGGGATTTTCATAATCACACTGGAATTCTGACATCAGTTACCTTTGCATTCTTTTTGTAGCTACTGCTTACTCATTAAAACTTTTGCATGGATCATTTCTTGGGTGTCGTATTGTCACACTGGCTGTGTTTTTAGTTTTAAACCCGTGAACTTCAGTGATTAAGAGCAGATGTTATACATTCTTATGCAACATTTAAGGATTCTTCTTATTTGCGAAGTGTTGGTTTCTACTACAGACTCCTACAGAGTCATGTAGTATTCATATTGAGTTGTTTGTTCTAATTTTAGATCATGTGTATCAGGAGTGATCTAAAAGCAGTATTGTTACCAGGACAACTCATTGTGTCCCCTTCCTCAGAGACCAGCCAGTGAATACTGTCATAGTTACTCCAGATCTATCTGCAGAGAAACCTGTTTTTGTGTGCAGAAGACCCAAATGAAGGCACCTGTGATAAATGGTGGTTTCCTATCACTCCGTTTGGTGTGTGTAAGAATATGATAGTGAAGGGCAGCTTTTATTGAGTGACCTCATCTGATGTGAAGTCAGTGTTGATACTTAAAGTACAATCTTTGAAAAACTTCATAAGTATGAAACTTTTATAGAGGTCAACCGGGACAGCAGTAATGTGTTCTCTACTCTTTCCTCTTCATAAGTCTGCTTATAATTCCTTCTTGTAATTGAACTTTATTTTGAAGTTTTTCCAAACCTTCAGTATTGCAAAAGATGTCCCATGTATCAGTTTGATTAACATAATCAAATGCTTTATGAACTATGTCTTCTGATGCCTGATTTTTAGACATTTGCTATATTTGCTTAAAAGAAAGAAAAATCTGTATTTTCCTTTGACTTGTTACAGAAAATGACTAGTGAAACCTAAGAGTCAACCAAGCAGATTGTGTATATATGCCAAAGCCTTCCCAGAGAGGGCTGTCCAGGACAGTGTTACCGCAGACTGAGGTCCTGGGTGGCACTCAGACCAGTGGTGAGGCAGGTACCGGAGTTGAGCGCGGGCAGTCACTGCTATGTTCTTAGGGCTATTCACCAGGCTGCTACTCATATTTGTAGACCCGAGTCACCTTTTTTAAAACAAGGCGTTTTGGTGGTACTTCTTCCTGGCAGACAGTGCACCTGGTTCATTCAGCACATGAACAGTTTAGCTGTTTTGAACGGATTAAAGAATTTGCTGCTAGTGCAGAATGCTGATCTCCAAATTTTAACTTGATGTTCACTCGGCATTTGACCTTGTAATGTTATAGATGATTTGAGAGTTCATGCATACATTATTCTCATTTTCTTGGTCAGTGTGTGATTTACACGGAAACTCTTCTCTTTCAGTGCATTTGAAACGCCACTTTATGTTTCGAAACCATCTCTGTTTAGTTTTTGAAATGCTGTCCTACAACCTCTATGACTTGTTGAGGAACACCAATTTCCGCGGTGTCTCTCTGAACCTGACGCGGAAGTTTGCACAGCAGATGTGCACCGCGCTGCTGTTCCTCGCGACTCCAGAACTTAGTATCATTCACTGTGACCTGAAGCCGGAGAACATCCTCCTGTGCAACCCCAAGCGCAGCGCCATCAAGATTGTGGACTTCGGCAGTTCCTGTCAGTTGGGGCAGCGGGTGAGTACGTTTTGGGAGTTGGGAGTTACATAGAATCACGTAAAAGCAGTAGGTATGTGAGAGATTAGCAAGGTCTACGCAGTGCGGAGGTCATTACCGGACGCGATTACTGGCTGTGTCAGGTGGGAAATAGGTCGTCTTAGTAGCAGGGAGTCTTTGGGGCCTACTGATGGTGCTAGCTTATAAAAATCCGGAAACGTGTAGTTCTCCTGGTCTCTTTGAATGAGGCTTTCTTTCCGAGAGGCCTTGAGGTTGGGCTGACTTGCCAGTGGGACATGAGGTGAAGCTTGGAGACCCGTGTGGTCGGAGCCACAGAAACACTGGTTAAAAACGACATCGCATTGCCAGCTGCTGGTTTGAGTGTTCACATAGAAAGTATACTTTGAAGGATTTGTTTCCTGCTTTTTTCATAAAAACTTTCTTTGCTGATACTTCTACATATGAAATTACAATGGCTAAGTGAAGATAAATTGGTCTGTGAAGACATTTCAGATTTCTTCATTGAAAATAACCCACCTCAATACTTTGTTTTCTCAGAAGTCTTAGATTGAGGTGGGAGGGGACCGGGCAGAGAAGTGGTTAACCAGAAACAACTCCTGATTGAGTCTTTATGTGGCAGTGTCTCTAGGATTCATCTGGGATACAATCTAGTACAGATGCCTGGATTGTACATACAGTGGGCCTAAGTTAACCTAAAAAAGGTTAACTTTCTATACAGGTTAGCTGTTAAATTAATGGTAAACCCAGTGCCAGCCATAGCAACAAAGAATAATAAATAGGAAAATAAATTATTCTCAATATTTTCTTGTAATAAGGCCTCATTATTTGTTTTAAGATGTCTCTTTTTACAAGTTAGGACTGAACTAAATGAAAGGACTTAAATTGTGCATAGCTTGCATTTCACAGGCAGACTAGCCATTTCTGGGACATGCTTAGTTCTTTAAACAATATTCATAGGTCGTTTTTAAAATCAGGAAATGGAACCCTAATTTAGGAGTTAGATAATTTTTTTTGTTTTTTGTTAATATTAGATCAGTGCTGTTAATCCAATATTGGCTACAATTAAAACTTATTTTGTAATTAATGCTGTTTTGCAATATATTTCAGATATACCAGTATATTCAGAGTCGCTTTTACCGGTCTCCAGAGGTGCTACTGGGAATGCCTTACGACCTTGCTATCGACATGTGGTCCCTTGGGTGTATTTTGGTTGAAATGCACACTGGAGAACCTCTGTTCAGCGGAGCCAATGAGGTATGTGGTGGATTGCTTTGAAAATTCTCTTTTCATAATTTATTTTTGTTTTTAGTCTGACAGAGGAATCTGAAAATTGTTTTTTTACCAATGTAATCATCCAAATATTAGGGTAGTTTTGAGTTATATTATCAATTTTTTCAGTTATTATATAATGGTGATGTGGGAAGTGAGAACTTTTAATCTGCTAGTAAAGAAGAACAATAAAAAATAAGAAAATGTTAAGTATCTTGGTACAAATTTTACAGGTTTTAAGTATAATAACAGAAAATGATGATAACGAAGACATGAGGGGCAATCATTCAGGGAAAAAGGAGACATATATAATAATTTATACAAACAAACAAAAATCATAACCAATAAAGTTGATAAGATATTGAGTCTGAATAATTTAGGGTAAATTAGTATTAGAGTGTTTTAGAGCTATAACTCTAGTAATTTTCTAGTCCACGGGTTTCTGTGTTGTGTGTTAGAAGATTTTTGAAGGTCAGAGGGCAGTGCCTGGGAGGACAAGGGAGAGGCAAGTCCCTCGCAGGCAGAGGAATGAGCTTTCATTAGTTTTAAAACTACTCACTAGATGGTTAAGGGGAAAGGGAGTCAAGTACATGGCGATGGAAGATGATTTGACTTTGGGTGGGTGCACACATGGAATATACAGATCATGTGTCATAGAATGTACACTGGAACCTATATTTTTTATTAACCAACGTCACCCCAGTAAATTTAACTTTAAAAATAATAATCTGCCTCCTTAAAAAAACCTGTGGTTTTTTTATTTTTAAAGAAAAGTTAACCATTGCAGGTCTTGACCAGTTCATTCATTATGAATGAGAAAAGAAAGATCAATGAGGTTTAATGATTGGTACTGGGTGATGCAGCTGTTAATAGGCTGAGCTACTGTCTGGCAGTAACTGCCATAGTGTGTTTCTTCTTGTTTTAATATAAATTGGTATAAAGTTTACTGTAAATTGGCATCTTTTCATGGGCTTAAACAGTGTCAGGGTCACCTGGAACTTGTGGCTTCCATCTCACCCTTGGAAATGCCAGGGTCCGTGGACCCCTTCCTTCCCTGACTTTTGTCCTCTCTCCCGCTTGTGTCTTCTCTGTGTCCCCTCCCGCTTTCTGACCCAGCACACATCCTGTCTGTTCCTTGGAAGCAGTAGGCCCGTTAGCGGGGCTGTGCATTGTTTGCCCTGACCCTGACATGCTCCTCCAGAAAGCACTCGGCGTCCTCCCGCACTGCCTTTGGGTGTGCTCCAGGGCACTGTTCCGGGCACCGTTCCTGGCCCTGGCTGAGTTGTGCTGCCCTTCCTCACTCCCATCCCCTTTTTGTTTTCTCCTGGTTCTTGTCATTCCACATCATATGCTTAGTATTCTCTTAGTGGTGAGCGCTTCCCCTGTCACATAAACTTTGTGGGAGGGAGTTTTGTCTGTTTAGTTTAATGTAGGAGACGCATTATTTGAATGAATCTGCACTTACAAAAGGGTTTATTAGTTCCACACTGTATTAAGCCCCTGGAAATTTTTGTGTGGTTATTTAACTGAACTTCTAACACTCCCTCCAATCCTTTTTCTACTTTGTTTCCATGACCACTGACATACTTACACATACTACAGGCTTATGTGTTCATTTCTGTGTCTGCCCTTCCCTCGGAAAGCTGGGGCTTCCGGGAGGGCAGGGACTTGTCTCTTCCGGTCCTTATTGCACGCCCATCGCCTAGAGGAGGCGGCACACAGAAGATGCTCACCTTACTTAATTACAATTTATGAGGGATGAACGAATTAATGAGCAGAAGTAGGATGTCTACCATAGAAATTACAGGTGTTTTTGTTTTTATTTTTAATACAGGTAGATCAGATGAATAAAATAGTGGAAGTTCTGGGTATTCCACCTGCTCATATTCTTGATCAAGCACCAAAAGCAAGAAAGTTCTTCGAGAAGTTGCCAGATGGCTCTTGGAACTTAAAGAAGACCAAAGATGGAAAACGGGTAAAACGGGGACATATTTTCTTGAGCCTTTGTTATTTCTTTCACTGGAGTTGTCTTAATAGCTCATTTTGTATTGACTTGAAATCAGTGTTAGAGTTGGCACTTTCAGTAACTCAGGTATATAATTTTTTCAAAAGCTGGGTATGGCTTGACCTGATCTGTAGGGGCCAGTACTGCTTAATGGTCAGAGTTCTCTCTGGGGTTCATTATGACAACTGCATGTCTGCCTTCGGACAGCTGGCCAGGCCCCAGGGCTGGGCTCAGCAGTAGAATCAGTAAGTTTGCCCTTTGTTTCTCACCGCTAGTGTTTATAGTAAATTCCCAGTTAATAGTCCTGCAGCTGTGGACAGTGGCAGTCATAATTGCAATAAATGGATTTGTTTTTTTTTTTTTCCGTTTAGATGGGAGAAAAAGATTTTTTACTTAAGGAATGTGTGACAAGAATATGAACTGACTAGATGGTTCTTTGATTGGCATTATATTCCTAGCTTGATGACATGCTTAACAGGAACTTCACATCTCTAAAATCTTTAAAAGTGAAGTTTTGAAACATTAGGTTTGTTTCAGTGATTTTTTTTTTTTAATTTGAGAGCTTTTTTCAGATGCCTAAACTAATTAGTGATTTACCTTTTTGTTTTATATATCTGAAAATATTCATGTATTTTGTAAGCTAGCTTGTTTTATTACAAAATGAATATAACTGTTAAATATGTGATTGTGTATGATAAATAACAGACACCTTGTGAGTGTAGTTTCGCTTTTCTGACATTTAAGAGGTTTTATTTATTTATTTATTTATTTATTAATATATTTTATTGATTTTTCACAGAGAGGAAGAGAGAGATAGAGAGCTAGAAACATCGATGAGAGAGAATCATCGATCAGCTGCCTCCTGCACACCCCCCACTGGGGATGTGCCCGCAACCAAGGTACATGCCCTTACCCGGAATCGACCCTGGGACCTTTCAGTCTGCAGGCCAACCCTCTATCTACTGAGCCAAATCTGTCCCAGCTAAGAGGTTTTATTTTTGCTTTAGTTTTTATCTTGCCCTTGCATTTTAGCGACGCTGCCACCATGTGCCACTCCCAGGAACTGAAGATTATTGTTGGCTTTAATTCACCTTCATATAGCTTTGGAGCCTTCACTTCTAATATCAAGTGATTTTTTTTTTTTTTTTTAAGAATATCTTAGACTATACATGTAATTGTATCTTTCACAACTGATTTCTAACTTACTGCATTCTGCCTTACTCTACGACCCAGGCAGTGGACTGTCCAGCAGCTAATTATGCCCCCTCCCCATAAGGAAGGGATGGAAAATACCAAGCGAACATCCGGGTCTTTTCCCTTTGATCACATTGCTGCCAGTCAGGACCCGTTCCCACCGAACCACAGCACACTGGGACCCTCCGCTTCGCCCGCGTCCCCGGCAGCCCTGCCCACTCGGTTTTCACTGGCGTGAGGGCACGGAACCTACTTTGTTTTCGCTCTCTGCAGGCTGCCGTTTCTTCCTCTGTTCGAAGCTGTCTTTTCCCTGTGCTATTTCTGTTCTTTTTCTAAGTAAAATGTTCATCCCATCCAATTTCCCAAATCTCTACCACAGATAAGTCACTATGGGCTATAGCCTGTCATTTCTTCCAAATTTGGGCTGTAATTATTATTATTTTTCATTATTTCCCTTCCTAAAATTAAAAGTATTTTAACCTATATTTAACTATCTTTTTATGAGATTTCCCATAGCCACAAGTAGCAGCCAACTTAAGAAACTAAATTTTTAAAAGTATAAAGTGACTATTTCTCTATGAACAGAAATAGATTTTGTTTAAAAAAAATGACACAAACCAACACCCCGCAAATCTACAGCCTAATGATTACATTATGAAGGATGTACAAGAATTTTAACATAAGTGATTTTATTTTTACTTTTAATTTCTCATTATATTTCATGAGCCCATTTTAGCTTCCTAGTAATGAAATCCATATCTACTATATATTTATTTTTTTCCTTTGGTGGAGAAGGGGGATAAAGAATTAAGACTATAAACGATGCTGTTTTGTTAAAGCATCATTTTTATACAATTAGGTGCATTCTCATTCCATGTTCTTGAGTTTTAATCTTTATATACTAGAGGCCTGATGTACAAAATTTGTGCATGAGGGGAGAGGGGCGGATTCAGCCTGGCATGCACCTTCTCGCAGTCCGGGAGCTCTTGGGAGATTCCCTACTGATGGCTTATTCTCACTTCCCATGAGGAGTGGGCCTGAGCCATCAGTTGGACATCCTTAGCACTGCCATGGAGACGGGCGAGGCTCCTGCCACTGCCACTGCACTCGCCTGCCATGATCCTGGCTTCTGGCTGAGTGGTGCTCCCCCTGTGGGAGCGCAGTGTTCTGCCCCCTGGTGGTCAGTGCGCATC
Source organism: Pipistrellus nathusii (assembly GCA_963693515.1). Lineage (NCBI taxonomy): Eukaryota > Metazoa > Chordata > Mammalia > Chiroptera > Vespertilionidae > Pipistrellus > Pipistrellus nathusii. Next base: position 193,509,590 of record OY882859.1, on the reverse strand, counting down.
ATAGCAACCAGTTGCTCTGCCATTTGGTTGATTTGCATATTAGCCTTTTATTATATAGGATAACATATCTACTATCTAAAACAAGATATACAAGGATGGGCAAAAGTAGGTTTGCAGTTGTATCGTGACATTCTTTTGAGTTAATGCAACTATTATAATAGTCATAACTTGCATGCATTTTTCCTTATGAACAGCTGGAAGCCTGCTTTTGCTCAGCCCTTATTTCTACTGCCCCAGAAGTTTTCTCCTGACCCCTTTCTCTCATCTCACCCCTGCTTTCTGATTTCTATCATCAAAGGTTGTTTTGCCCATTCACAGGCAAAATTTCTATAACTGGAACTCCATAGTATTTATTATTTTGTTTCTTTCACTTTACAAACATTGCTTTTGGAGACTCGCTCATATTGTGTGTCTCAGGAGTTATTTTTTTATTTTTTGATATATTTTATTGATTTTTCACAAAGAGGAAAAGAGAGGGCAGCTGCCTCCTGCACAAGCCCCACCGGGGATGCGCCCGCAACCAAGGTACATGCCCCTGACCGGAATCAAACCCGGGACCTTTCAGTCTGCAGACTGACGCTCTATCCACTGAGCCAAACCGGTTTTGGCATCAGGAGTTATTTTATTGTTTCCTAATATTTCATTGCATAGAAATACCGTAACATCTAGATTTGCCTTTTGATGGATATTTGTTTATTTCCAGTTTGGGATATTATGGATAAGGCTACTGGTGACATTCTTTTTTTTAAATACATTTTATTGGTTTTTTACAGAGAGGAAGCGAGAGGGATAGAGAGCCAGAAACATCGATGAGAGGGAAACATCGTCCAGCTGCCTCCTGCACACCCCCACTGGGGATGTGCCCGCAACCATTGCACATGCCCCTGACCAGAATCGAACCCGGGACCCCCCCAGTCCGCAGGCCGACACTCTACCACTGAGCCAAACCAGTTTCAGCTGGTGACATTCTTGTATAAATCTTTTAAATATATGTTTTCATTTTTGTGGGGTCACTAACCAGAAGTAGAATTATTGCCAAGTTTTAGGGATTATGTGTGTTTACCTTTGTAAGAAAACACTACACAGGATGCTAGTTTTATCATTTCACCTTCCTACAGCGAGAGGGCTTCAGTTGTACGGGGCTTTGTTTGCTTAACTTGGAATCGGGTCTCCGCTGTCCTTTCAGTGTGTGAGCGGTGCTGGTGGGGCTGTGTGTACAGTGTGTGAGCGGTGCTGGTGGGGCTGTGTACAGTGTGTGAGCGGTGCTGGTGGGGCTGTGTGTACAGCGTGTGAGCGGTGCTGGTGGGGCTGTGTGTACAGTGTGTGAGCGGTGCTGGTGGGGCTGTGTGTACAGCGTGTGAGCGGTGCTGGTGGGGCTGTGTGTACAGCGTGTGAGCGGTGCTGGTGGGGCTGTGTGTACAGCGTGTGAGCGGTGTTGGTGGGGCTGTGTGTACAGTGTGAGCGGTGCTGGTGGGGCTGAAGGATCTCTTCACTTTGCCCATCGGGCAGCCCGCTCCTGCCTGTGCCTCAGGCCCTCTGTTCTAACTGCTGCTCCGCCCAGACTTCACCGTGCCCAGTCCTGCCGGCTCCTGCCTCGGTCCACGCTCCGCCCCTCCTCAGGCCTGTTCACAGGCAGCTGTCAGCCGTCGGTTGGAGCGGGGTGGAGCTCTCCTTGCCCGGACCTATGACAGGCGCTCCTCACCTGCTTCTCCTAGGAAGCGCTGTGCATGTTCTAGAATGCCCTGGGTTCTGGTTTCTGAGCCCTCGCTCTCTGATGGGTTTTTAAAAAGCAGTGCTTGCTGTGGCTTACCGCCAGGCTGGTTTTTCTTCAGTGAGAGCAGCGGTCTTCTGCAGTTTCTACATTGTAACTAGAAGCCAACATCCAGTGATTTTATGTTTTGAAATTTTCTAGCCACAGTGCAATTGGAGTATTATTATACATGTGAACAAACATTAGAGGACTTAACTGTAAACCTGACGAGTTTCAGTGAAGGCCTCAGTCTGTAACAGATTTAGCGTTTTTAAGATTAAGTAGACTTTTGCCTATCCGATCAAACTCACAGAAAGCCTTTCTGTTTTTCTTCCGTGCAGGAGTATAAACCACCAGCAACCCGCAAACTCCACAATATTCTCGGCGTGGAAACGGGAGGGCCTGGTGGCCGGCGGGCTGGCGAGTCGGGTCATACGGTAGCTGACTACTTGAAGTTCAAAGACCTCATTTTAAGGATGCTGGATTATGACCCCAAAACGCGGATTCAACCGTACTACGCCCTGCAGCACAGTTTCTTCAAGAAAACGGCGGACGAAGGCACCAACACCAGTAACAGCGTGTCCACGAGCCCCGCCATGGAGCAGTCCCAGTCCTCGGGCACCACCTCCAGCACGTCGTCCAGCTCAGGTCTGTCCTCAGGCACAGGTGGGGCTTCCGCTCGTTCTCTCTCTTACCTGGGGGGGGGGGGGTCTGGTTCTCAGGCAGCTGTTCCTGGGGCGGGGCGGGGCCATCTCACCTAGCTAGTCATCCAGTTAGTAAGGTCAAACTTTCATGGTGTTTTAAATGGGAATAGTTTGTCCGCATGCTTACACTTCCCCTAGCAAAACCATCCCGATCTGTTGTAGTTCAGGGTTGATGTGCATGAACTGAATCAGGAATGCGGTGACTTCCTTTCAATGCAGATTTTGTGTGTGACACACTTTTAGTGCTAACGTTAGTTTTAACGATAGACTCGAACAAAACTGCCTGTGTCCTCACCGTGGTTTGTGTTGCAATGCTTCAGGTGGGTCCTCGGGGACGAGCAACAGTGGGCGAGCCAGGTCGGACCCCACGCACCAGCATCGGCACAGCGGCGGGCACTTCTCAGCCGCCGTGCAGGCCATGGACTGTGAGACACACAGTCCCCAGGTGAGCTCGCCCCGCCCTGGTGCCGCTCCTGCCCGCGCAGGCCGGCGCATCGCTGCTGAGTGCCTGCGGTGAGGGCACGGTCTCAGGGTCACCGCTCCCCCTGTGAGGAATTAGGACTGAAGAGGCACATCCGTGCAGTCCCCTGGTTATAAAGTGTTCACATTCACTGGGCGCACACCAGCCATTGCTAAAAAGGTCTCTTGTTTTACTTGTTGTTGACTGCATCTACCCCAGGTGTGATTTTTATTTGAAACACTTTTGAAAGGAACTTCTCTTTGTTTTTTTTAATATTGTTATTGATCCCAGAGAGGGGGAGAGAGAGAAACATCAATAAGAGAGAAGCATTGATGGGCTGCCTCCTGCACACCCCACACTGGGGATGGAGCCCACAACCCGGCATGGGCCCTGACCAGGAATTGAACCGTGACCTCCCCCCCCCCCCCCCCCCCCGCAATCTCTCCGCGCCAGCAGTCCTGGGTTCTAATCAGTTTGTAGTTTGATTTCAGCTCCACATTGTTTTGTATTCTTCTGGGGGTTTTTCTTTTTTTTCCTTTTTTCTTTTTTCTTTTTTCCCTTTTTGGTTTTTAAACCCATTGAAAAGAAACTCATTTAAGTAATAACTGTTTTTTAAAAGTTGAGGTGAAGCATATGGTGGTGGTAACATGGCTTTGTAAAGTAGTTAATTCACTGAGCTCCGCTGTGGTACTTGGGAACGAGGGCTCAGGGTGCCATGGAGTGCAGTGGCCCTGAGGGGCGGCCTCCCTCCCCATCCTGTGCCCGGGCTCCGGGCGCCGGGAAGACCTCGAGCGTCAGAGACGCAGTGGCTGCTGTTAGCACCGGCCGGCTCTGCTGGGCCTCAGATCCTCTCTTACGTAGCTTTTGAATAGCTGATATACTCATATAGTTAAAATAAGTAATATAAAGGGGGATTCAGTGAAGTCTTCCCTTTTATGTCCTATAGACATCCAATTTCTAATTTATGTTATTAGTTGGAATATTTTTTGACATGCAAAGTATATAAGCATTTTCACCTGATTTTTGTATATTGTATACAGTTTCACATTTTTTAACACGTTTTACGTATTTGTTTAATATATTTTTAGAGATATTTTAGACAGCTTTTTCTTTAGAAAAAAATAGTCACACAGTATCTTGTTGCTTAGATATTCCATAAGTCACCCCTGCAGTCCTCTGTTAATGGACAGTTAGCTCGTCAGCTTTTTTTTTTTTTTTTTTTTTTTTTTACCACTACCAGTTATGCTGTAATAAATAACCTACACATGTCCTCCCACACATGTGCAGTTTGTGATGTCAGTTCCTGGTTGTGAGGTTGCTGGGTCAGAGGCGTGTGCTTTAATGTGACAGCTGTTGCCAAATCGCCCTCTCTAGGTTTGCCAGCTTCGTTTCCCATGAACAGAGTTTGGAGAAGCAGCCGGTGTGATTACCTTTGGGTCACTGTGAAATGGAAAATGCTAGTGAAGAATAGTTTTATTTTGCTTATTTTTTCTTATGAATTAATTTTAGTAGTTTCATGGTTTATGAACCATTAGTATTTTCTGAGGACTTTCTGCCTCTTTTTCTAGTGGATTGTTTTCAATTGTATTTTTGAATTTTGGTTCTCCGACCACTTTGTTGAGTGAATACTTAATGGTCTGTGCCAGCTGCTGGGGTAGAGACAGGCTTGGCCTTCCTGGAGCTTATAGTGAGACAGTAAATAAACGACGCTGTCCAGAGGAAGAAGAAGGGCAGGCACCATTGGCTGTGTAAACAAAGAGAAGGCAGGTAATGTAATAGAAAGTGGCCCTTTGTTGGGTGGGATGTATCAGTTCAACTAGGCAAATGGCTAGCAGTAGCCCCAATACATGCTAGCTCAGAATATGCAGTTTCTCTTTTACGTCTCAGTCTAGAGTAGGTATTCAGCTTAGTGACATGGCTTTCTCCTTATGTCCTGGCTCCTCCATTCCCTAAGGCCTAGTGGCTTGTTGCATTCAGCGGGCGGAAGGCCTGGGGAGGTATGGTGTGTCCCTGTGTGGCCGTGACAGAGAAACTTTTACTTACTTTCCGTTGGCTAAAAGCGGAGGCACACGGCCATTCCTACATGCAGCGCAGTCTGTGCTCAAGAAGAGAGGAGCTCCTTTGTGGACAGCCAGCAGTCTCTGCCCCAGGAGCGGACGGCATTAGCCAGCGGGATCAGGGAAGATTCTGGAACTGAAATGATGATAAAGAAGCATCCAAGCAGAAGGTGGAAATCAGAGCATCCTAGGCAGAAGGAATAGGAAGCACAGGTGCCCTGTGGCATTTGAAAGACCTTAACCAGGAGGAAGAACAGGGGGAGACCCTGTGTGCTAGAACCCTGATAGCAGGAGTGAGAATGGCTAGAGGGGAAGGCCGGGGAGATGGGCATTGGCCCGATCTGTGCAGACCATGGGATGACTTTTAGATTATCCTGTTAGTTTCTCAGTGCCGTGAGAAGTCACTAAAAGATTTTCAATGTGAAGTGATTGGGTTTGGGCTTTATGTTAACTGCATTTTTCTTTGAATCTTCTGGCCCCCTTGACCACCACCCCACCTCCACCCCCACCCCGTCTGGCAACCACCAGTCTGTTTCTGTATATGTGAATGTGAGGGGTTTTGGTGTGTGTGTGTTTTCTTTCTTTCTTTTAAGATTCCACATACAAGAGAGATTATGTAGTATTTATCTTTCTTTGCCTGGCTTATTTCACTAGGCAGAATACTGTTGAGGTCCATCCATGCTGTTGCAAAAGGCAAAAACCTCATTTTTAATGGCTAAATACTGTTCCATTTTACATATACCACAATTTCTTTATCCATGCATCCATTAATAGACACTTAGATTGTTTCTGTAACTTGGTTATTGCAAATAATGCTACAATGAACATGGGAATGCATGTATCTTTTTGAGTTAGTGTTTTTGTTTTCTTTGCATAAATACCCACAAGTGGGATTGCTGAATCATAAGGTGGTTCTATTTTTATTATTTTATTTTTATTTCTTAAAGAAAAGAATAATTTATTGACATTAAGGAGAGAGAGGAAGGGAGAGGGGCAGAGAGAGAGAGAAACATCAGTTGGCTGCCTCCTGCATGCCCCTAACTGGAGATTGAGTCCACAACCCAGGCACATGCCCCAACTGGGACTCAAACCGACAACCTTTCAGTGCACAGGAAGATATCCAACCAACTGAGCCACACTGGCCAGGGCGGTAGTTCTCTTTTTAGTTTTTTTAGGAACTTCTGTACTGTTTTTCATAGCAGCTGCACCAATCTACATTCTTAGGAACAGTGCACAAGGGTTCTCTTTTCTCCACATTCTCGTCATCAGTTGTTTTTTGTTTTGTTTTGAAATAATAACCACACTATTATTTGTGTGAAGTGATATCTCCTGTGGTTTTGATTATAATTTCTTTCATGATTGATGATGTTGAGCATCTTTTCAGTTAACTGTTGGCTGTTTGTATATCCTCTTTGGAAAAATGTCAATCACATCTTGTACCCGTTTTTCCCCCCATCAGATTGGTGTGGATTTTTGTCTGTCTGTCATTTTACTATTAAGTTGTGAGATTTTTATTTATTTTCTAATATATTTTGGATATTAACTCCTATCAGATACATGATGTGCAAATATTTTCTCCTGATTGGTAGGTTTTGTTTCATTTTGTTGATGGCTTCCTTTGCTGTGCCGAGACTTTCAGTTTGATGGAGGTCCGCTTGTTTATTTTTCTTTCGTTGCTTGTACTTTTTGGTGTCAATTAAAGAAATCATTACAAGACCTTGTGTCAGTTGCTTCTGCCTGTTTTCTTCGGGACCAGTTATGGTTTCAGTTTTTTGTTAAGTCTTCATCACTTTGAGTTAATTTTTGTAAGTGATGTCAGTAGTGGTCGAAGTCATTCTTTTTACACGTGGCTGTCCAGTGTTCCTAGCACTTATTGGAGACACTGTCCTTTCCTCAAGGTTGATTCTGGGCTCCTTTGTCATAGATAATTGATCATATATGCAGGGATTTATATCTAGGCTCTCTGTGTTTCATTGAACTGTGTGTCTGTTTTTATTGCCATTATCATACTGTTTTAATTACTATATCTTTGTACTTTAGTTTGAATTCAAGGAGTGTAATGCTTATTTAAAAATTTTTTTTTTAATATATTTTATTGATTTTTTACAGAGAGGAGGAGAGAGGGATAGAGAGCTAGAAACGTCGATGAGAGAGAAACATCAACCAGCTGCCTCTTGCACACCCCCTACTGGGGATGTGCCCGCAATCAGTGTACACATGCCCTTGACCGAATCGAACCCAGGACTTTTCAGTCCGCAGACCGACGCTCTACCACTGAGCCAAACCTGTTTCGGCTTATTTTAAAAAATTTTATTAACTGATTTTAGAGAGAGGAGAAACATCGATTTGTTGTTCTACTTATTTATGCATTCATGGTTGGTTACGACTTGTATGCACTCTAAATGGGGATCGAACCTGTAATGTTGGCATAGTGGGACAACATTCTAAGCTACTGAACTAATTGGCCAGGGCTATTTTATTCTCTTAGATGCAGTTATAAATAGCGTTATTTTCTTTATTCCTCTGATAATTCATTATTAGTGTATAGAAATGCAATAGATTTTTGTGTATTGATTTTGTTCATCCTAACTATGTTTAGTCTTAACAGTTTTTTATGCCTAGAATTTTATGTATATGTCATTTGCAAATAGTGATAGTTTTGTACTATCCTTTCCAAATTGAATGCCTTTTATTTCTTTTACTTGCTAATTTGGATTTGTGTTTCTAAAAAGATTCTTTTGGCTTTTTGGAGAATAAATTGGAAGAAGGCAAGGATGGAAGGTGGAAGTTGATTGAGAAGGCTGTTGTATAATTTTTAGGCAAGAGATGGCAGTGGCCTGGGATGGAGAGGAAGAAAAGTGTCGAGGTGTGGATCTGGTCTGAAGATACTGTTAATAGTATTGCTGTTGGTTTGGATGGAGGAATGGCTGAGTGGTGAATGGACAGCAGTGCTTATACTGGAACAGAGGATAGAGAGAAGGGCCTTAGGAGGAAAGTAAAGAATTCCTTTCAGACTTCCTCAAATATTTACTTAGCTATCTCTTTCCAGAAAAGAATTCACTTGTCCTTGGCATAGAAGGTACTTCCAAGGGAAAAGAGTGGCCTATGAAACACATAAGTCTATTTATGGATATAACTTGCTAAAAATTGTAGCTTTCATAATTCAATATTTTGTTCTCTTGAACATGTTTGGGATTTTGCATTATAGAACTAGCTGAAGTTTCAGAACCTTCCTGTCGTTGATGTAAATGCTAGTGCTGTAGCTTTTGGCTGAAGATTAAAACTCTGAAAAGTGCTCCGCCTAAACCCAAACATCCGTTCTTCCAGGTGCGTCAGCAGTTCCCTGCTCCTCTCGGCTGGTCAGGCCCTGAAGCTCCTACACAGGTCACTGTCGAAACTCATCCTGTTCAAGAAACGACCTTTCATGTAGCCCCTCAACAGAATGCATTGCATCATCACCATGGAAACAGTTCCCATCACCACCACCACCACCACCACCACCACCACCACCATGGACAACAAGCCTTGGGTAACCGGACCAGGCCAAGGGTCTACAATTCTCCAACGAATAGCTCCTCTACCCAGGATTCTATGGAGGTTGGCCATAGTCACCACTCCATGACATCTCTGTCTTCCTCAACTACTTCTTCCTCCACCTCTTCCTCCTCTACTGGTAACCAAGGCAACCAGGCCTACCAGAACCGCCCAGTGGCTGCTAATACCTTGGACTTTGGACAGAATGGAGCTATGGACGTTAATTTAACCGTCTACTCCAATCCCCGCCAAGAGACTGGCATAGCTGGACATCCAACATACCAATTTTCCGCTAACACAGGTCCTGCACATTACATGACTGAGGGACCTCTGACAATGAGGCAGGGGGCCGACAGAGAAGAGTCCCCCATGACAGGAGTTTGTGTGCAACAGAGTCCTGTAGCTAGCTCGTGACTAAATTGAAACTTGAGTTTGTTTCTTGTGTGTTTTTATAGAAGTGGTGTTTTTTTCCAAAAAAACAAAAACAAAAAAAAACAAAGTGCAAAGCTGCTTGAATCAGAAGGAGATTAACACACTGAACCGCTACGAGAGAGCAAAGCTGACTTTTTTTTAACTTGAAAAGATCTCAAAGGGACAGTGAAGTTTTTAAAGGAGCCATGTCCAAACCCACCTTCGTGGACAGCTCCGAGGTGTCCTCTTTTTGCCTCCCCCACTTCACCTTGCCCATCCCAGTCGTAGTGGGTTTTTTTGTCTTTCTATTCCACAGAAGTTCATGTTCAGATGTTGGTCTTGGTCATTTGCCAACTAATTTTAAAATAAAAAGGCACTGCACCTAATTTGCATAAAGGGCCCCAACGAGGGTGTTTTTTCCCCTTTTTTGTTTTGTTTTGTTTTTGTTTTGTTTTGGGTGGGGGGGTGGGTTGTTCAGTCCTCTAAACACACGTGGGCACGGAGATGCAGTTCTGTCAGGAAGAGGGAGCTCCAGCTCACACACCACCTGCAGCGCGGAGGGACGGTGGTCAGGAGTGTCAGGCACAGTGAGCATGCTAAGTGGCGGGGATCGGCGCTCTCCTGTCTGAACCTACTGAGGAGCAAAGCAGCAATTACATGGGATCCTGTGGGTCTCCCGTGGGAGAGGCCGCAGTGAGAGGAGCGGAACGTGACTGGTCTCCCAACCAAGGTGCACTGAGAAGCAATCAACCGGTCAGTCGCGGCCAGTCCTGGGGAGGTCTGAGTGGTGGTCTTTGGGATAACCTTTGGCCTTATGGATTTGGACTCGAAACGAGAAGAGCCTACCATTTCAGATGCAATCACTTTGGACATGCTTTCGCAGACAGTCCTTAATGCTGAAAACACAGAGAATGGGTAATTCAAGAGGCCTTTCTTTTAAATAGACTTTTGTGACCCACTAATTGTAAGGTATTGCAAGGTCACTTTGCGTGTGTCATAAAGCTGACTTCCTTATTGGTTGAAGGTCACAGAGGTAGTGGTTTGCTTTGATGGAAATAGCTACAGCTGTGTCCCTTCCTGCTTTTTACTTTGCTTTTGCTTTTTCTTGGCACGTGGTATCTCCACCATTTCTTCTGCACAAAGATGTCTTCTGTTCACCCGAACATTTTTTAAAAATGCAGAATTTTATGTGACTGCTTTTTTGCCTCACAATTATGCTGTGAATTTTACAAAAATTTATTTTCTTTTTTGATAATTTATTGTACCAAAGCTGTTTTTATAGCACATAGATGTCTGTAACCAATAATGTAGCAGTTCTGCACTTTGACACAAGGTGTAACTAGACCATTTTTAAATGTCAGTTGAAAATTATGGCTGTACTATTGCTTAAACAAAACTGGAACTGTTGAACCCATAGCCAATACATTTACAGCAATCTGTGTACTGAACATAATAGATTGACATCTAATTCAAGACTACAACACCTGTTACATTCTAACGTGTTCAGGCTTCTGAAGGGAGAGGGGCACTGGATCCAGAAGCGGTGGAGCCAGCAGTTGATTCTTGTATTCCTGATTAACCTACACGTAAGCTGAAAGCAAGCCCTGGGTGGCAACAACAGGTCCCGAGTGAGCACGAGCAGAGCGAGGCCCCGCACATGGCCGGCGCGAGCGGCTGGCGTGGGCAGGGCCTGGGCTCGAGGTGACGCTGCCTTAACGTAGCGCAGCTGGCAGTTGCTAAATCTGTGTTCCCATTTTAAATTGACCAGTGGTAGAGTGTCACGCCTTTGAGCCGTTGACTGGGGAGAAGGAAGATGAGTCACTCACTGTCCGGGATCAAAAGAAGCCTAGAAGGGAAGCAGTAATCTACCTCTGCCGATAACCCTGTTCAAACAGCTCAGCAGAACACCAGTCACTTCTTATTGGTCAATCCCAGGGGCTGCCCAGGCCAACGCTTTCTGAGCAAACGCAGGTTTTCATGTGTAAACAGTGCTGAGAGAAAGGCTGAGAACTATGTGACTGTGAATGGAAACGTGGAGATAATCCGTTTCTGTACACCACACAAAAATTTTTTTTGTTGTTAATCAGGAAATCCATATTTATTTTGTAATTAAATGTCAAGCCTGTGGATGATTTTTGAACTTGGTAGTTCATAAAGGTTTCCAGTGAATAAAAGGATATCATCTTGAGCTTAGCAATATCAAAAGGAACTCAGTAGTCACTGCTGTTTAGGAATATAAGGTGATGATACCAGATGGGTCAGGTCATTTTTTTCTGTGCTGGTTGCCACATCTTAAAAAAGCACCAAAAAACGAAAGTAGTTTTTAAACCGCTACTCACATAAAGGAAGTCATACAACCCAATGCTTCTGCACACTGTGTTATGTTACAGTCCAGTTTTGTGTGCTTTCCTACACGGTTTGGTTACAGGACTTCTGTGCATTGTAAACATAAACAGCATGGAAAAGGTTAAATACCTGTGTGCAGATTGTAAGATCTGGTCCGGACTTGCTGTGTATATTGTAACGTTAAATGAAAAGAATCCCCTTTGTATTATAGTCATGCGGTCTTATGTATGATAAACAGTTGAATAATTTGTCCTCAGACTCTTTACTATGCTTTTTAAAAATTAATTTCAGAGCAATGTGAACACAGTAAAAACCTTCCTATGCAATTCACCTGGCGCAGGTAATGGTCTGGTCGGTACACTGAGCATCAGGTTAGTCACATGTAAAAGGAAAATAGTTACATCGACCCAGGCTTCAAAACTCTCAGAAGAATTGGAGGTTTAACGGATCATTTTCATTTTTTAAGTCGGCTTTCTACAGGATCGGTGACGTGATTCCTGGTCTCTTGGGCGCACGGTGCTGACAGACCCGTGCTTGGGATGGATGTGAGGGGAGGTGATGTCTCACAGGCTGTGACCTGCTTGAAGCCATAGGGACACACGTCCTGCATGTCCCTCCCCGACCCTCTTCTGAGCACGTCACGAGCTTCATGGGCAGAGTGTTGGAATTCTGCTCCAGTGAATTAATTTCTCACCTAGTGTCTTCTCCTTCTGTAAGTTACCCTGCTAAGTATCTATTAAGGTGGCTTTCAGAAGGCAAACACTTAAAAAGGGGTTACTCTGTGAACTTGAGGTTGGCTGCATACAACGTTTACTCTCGCCACATGTAAGCAGAAACTCCCTTTAGCTTTTTCTTAGGGTCTGAGCATTTTACCTGGGTAAGTGGCACATAGTTCACGACGTGGTTCTCCACCGGCCTAGGCTTGCTTTTATTGAGTGAGTTTAGACTGTGAGTACAGGTCATTGAGGCTGCGGCCATTCTGTAAGCCACAGGGTGACCTTGGGTTTGCCACTGGGCCCTCTTCTCTGGGACCCATGTTGTTAAACTTGCTGTCACCAGCTGTATAAGGAAACAGCAGTGTTCACAGGTGAGATAGCACATGCCACATTTCTCCTAGGTTCGTGGCCGGTTCCCCAGGTCTGCCCGTGTCACTTTTCATAATACAGGTTCAGTCCTCACTTGGCACTCATTTGTGAAGCGGTTCTTTAGATACCAAACTCTCTGTTGGTGCCAGCAAGGGAAACAGTGAATTGTAGAGGTTAAGATTGGGTGAAGCTGACTGGGGTTCTGAGACCACATTCAGATTTCTTAGAACCCTGCTGGGAAGAGAGCAGAAGCCCTTGTTCCCCAGCCACGTTCCCCCCAGGCGTGTTTCCTAGGGAACAGGAAGGAACACACGCCTCAAGGAAGTGTTAGCACAAAGAGCAAGGAGAACCCCAAGACACGCTTACCTCCTTCTCGGTCATCCCTCTTGGTGCATCGTGTCCCTGTGAGGGCGGGCGTCCATGGGGCTCCGGGTACGGCACCGGCTGCCCCGCACTGGCCACGTGTCCAGCCGCTGGGCTAACGCATCGTGTGTTTCCGTGGCCGCGGCAGGGAGGAAAGTGGCTGCTGGTGTGTGTGTCTCTCCGGCGTCCTGCACAGCCAAGTCCCAGACAGCAGCTGCCGCGGCAGGAACCGGTAAAGAACCACCGTGTGTGGGCATCAGAGCTGTTTGGGATAATAGTCACCGGAACCTGGAGAGCACAGGTATTTGTCTTAGTTAATTTCTTCCAATTTCTTACCTTAGGTTTTCTTCAAACACATAAATACCTAACAACTGGGGATCGGGAGCCCCACAGGTTACAGCACGCAGCTAGCTTCTCCAGCTCCTGGTGGTTACCCCGAAACTGGCTTTCCCCGATTTCCCATCTTGAGGGCAAGCCCGGTAAGGTGGAGTCTGGCTGGAGGGGCTTGGCGCTGGTCTGGTTCCCACTCGGGGATCACATCTGGGCTTCGGGTTCTCGCGCTCAGCGTGTCCTCGATGAGGACTTCGGGAAGGCGGGAGAGAGGGGTGGGGATCGCACATAAGGGTGTCATGCTTCCTGCCGCTTCAGAGCAGTGGGGGCCGCGATGCTCCGAGGACTCGCCTTCTGGTACCGCCATCGGGCACCACTGCCATCGGGCGCCACCGCCATCCAGGATGCGCCAGGCCTTGGCTGCGGGAGGAGGAAGTGGCGCCGATGGAGCTGCCTGCCGGGGCCAGGGGGACGCCGTCCGCCCCCAGGGCGAGGCCCCTCCGGCATGAAGCGCCTCCGGGTGCTGCGCCCGCAGCCAGCCCGCTCAGGCCGAGGAGCGTGGGGCCACCCGAGGGTCTGAGCATCTCTAAGTGCTTTCCCGCCGCCTCTGTGATGGCTACAGCTCGCAGCTTCGGCGGCGTCACACGTTATAAAACAGCCTCCGAGAAAGGAGAGCGCGGCAGGAGCCAGCACGTGAGGCTCCCCGTCTCCTCCCTTCCGTCCTCTTGGGAAAGTGTGGATGTGCCGCCTGCCAGGAGCTCTGCCCCGGAGTGCCCTCCCGGCTCGGTCCCCCCAGCCCGGCGTCTCCGGGCGGCCTGGAGTGGGCGGCTGACCTGTCGGCGGAGGCTCCAGCTTCGGGCTCAGATCCTTCCTCTCTTCCTGGCAGCCCGCCTCGTCTTTCCGTCCGGAGGAGGAACCGGCGCCGGGGTTCCCAGCTCGCAGCCGTGCGTGAGGACTGGCACAGCCGGGCGTGGCACGGGGAGCCCGCCGCCGCCCGCGTGGCCGGGACGGTGAGCGCTGTGTGTGGAAGAGGGAACGGACTGCCCCGAGGTCACTCTCCCCCTGGGGGCTGACAGTGGACTTGGCTTGGCCGTGCACATGCCCACGTCTGCGCTAGAACTGTGTGCTGTCCTTCCCTTTGCTTGGATGTGATGGGTGGCATGTGAATGTGCTGGAAAGGATGGTTTTCAGGGGCTGTTGGAGGAGGCTGCAGGAGCCCGCCTGACGGCACTGCCCTTGGACCTGGGCGTCCTCCTGCCCATGGCGGCCGTCTTGGCGGCGGCAGTGTGCTCGCCGGGGCTGGGACAGCAGGTGCCCGGGAGTCCCGCTCTCAGCCTGACAATGTGAGTTGCTAAGGACTCACAGGGCCCCTGAGGGGGGGATGTCAAACGGCATTTGATACAAACGAGTGGATTGAAGGCGAGAAAGCGGGGGATGGCACGGTTTTGGTTCTTACGGAGGCAAATGATGGAGAATGAGATGGCGTTTTAGACACAAGAGGCCAGAGGTCACCTAGACCCTGGCCGCTCAGGGCAGTCGGGTCCTGTGGCCTCAGCATCCCCTGGCCCGGCGCGCAGATGCTGCATGAGAACCAGGCGCCGGGCCGTTCACGCGTCGGCAGAGACGGGTCACTGACCTGCCCGCCCTTCCCACGGAGAAACCCAGTGCTCCAGCAGCTTGTTCAAGAGGACAGGCCGAGCGGGGCAGTCCCGCTGCTCCTGGCCTCTCTCCAGCCCTGGGATGACCTTGACGTGGAGGTCACGGCTCCATCTACAGCTGAGACCGCCCAGCTGTGCCCCTGCGGGCGGTGCTGGGAGGCAGAGCGGTAACGCCATTAGCGGGGCCTGGGCTCTGCTCCCGGCAGGTGAGCGGTGACAGATGCCTGTTGTCCGGCCTGAGGAGCCTTGGACATGCCGGACAGGTTTCTCCCTGGCTTTCATGCTCAGGAACTGAAACCGCGTCCTGGAGGCTCCGCAGGGTCAGGGCGGGCTTGTGCCGATCTGTCCTCTCCGCCCCATCCTTTCTCCCGCCGTGACACCTGCCCCTTCTGCCGTCCAGGGTCAAACGCAGAGCATTGTCTTCTTTCCGAAGCAGTTTGGCCTTGCAGTCGATGTTGATGGTTGACCTGGATCAACCCATGGTTTTGTGCATTGGGGATTCTCAAAATAAGTAACTCCTGTCCTGGCTCCGACTCCCCACTGGTGTCCGCAAGTGTGTGACAGCCGGGTGACCCTTCATGGGACAGTCTCCCCTCTTTCTCTCCCATCAGCCCCCAACTCCAGCTCCGTGTGTCACCACCCAGGTGAGTGGCCGCTCAGGTCTCTTCCTGTGACAGGGCCCGGCCAGGCCTCTGCACTGAGGGAGGGAGGCCCCGTAGGCCTCTGAGCCAAGGGAAGCGCTGCAAGAAGAAATGAGATTCGTTATGGTTTAGTGATTATCAGGGAAGCCGTCTTTTTGTCTTCCTGAGCCATTCCAGCTTGTGTCCTCTGCTGCTGTTGCTTGCATTTCCCCGCTTGAGGCTGTAGCAGGCCCTGGCACAGCTCCCGTTGGTGGTCCTTGGGCACAGAAGCCCTGGCAGAGCCCCCGTTGGCGGTCCTTGGGCACAGAAGCACTGGCACAACCCCCCTGGGTGGTGGTCCTCGGGCACAGAAGCCCTGGCAGAGCCCCCCCGGGTGTTGGGCCCTCAGGCACAGAAGCCCTGGAAGAGCAGCGAGCCTTTGCCAGGGGTGTCGGCAGTGGCACCAGCCTCCCGGTGCTGTGTGGCCCCCCCCAGCTAAGAGTGTCTTTTACATGTCAAATGGTTGAAAAACATCAAAGAAATATATTTCATGTTGGAAAGTTATATGAGACTTGAATTTCAGTATTCACATACCAGGAACAAATAATTGGTAATAACTGTTGTAT
This sequence comes from Pipistrellus nathusii, assembly GCA_963693515.1. Taxonomy (NCBI): domain Eukaryota; kingdom Metazoa; phylum Chordata; class Mammalia; order Chiroptera; family Vespertilionidae; genus Pipistrellus; species Pipistrellus nathusii. The sequence goes on along the minus strand of OY882859.1, from coordinate 193,493,646 downwards.
GGTATGCTTTAAGTTTCATAAACATTTTGAAATGCAGAGACAAATTTAGGAAACTATCGTGCAAGATTTACAGTAAAAATGAAAAGAGGTTCATGAGAGAAATCAGGGAGACCTAAATAAATGGAGAGGTGATGAAAACGGAATTCATGGATGCCTCAGAATATGGGTATGGATTGAAATGTCCACAATTGATAGGATATCTTTTCTCCCCTAATCTATATACTCAACACATTCCCAGTCAAAACTCCACACGTTTATCTGTAGATTTTATCAGGGTCATCCTAAAAATTTTATAGAAATGTCATAGGACAAACAAAACAATTTTGAAAAAGAATAAAGTTGGGAAATTATTCTACTTGATTTCAGGATTTGCTGTAAATACAGAGCAGTGAGACTGTTTGGACAGAGAGGGAGACGGATAGGACTGGAATGTCGGGTCCGGAAATAGGCCCACACTTACCAGGTGTACCGGTTAGTAATGTGGATTCTGTCATCAAAGAAACAGGTAATTTCAAGAGGAACATCAGAAGCACTTTATTCAAAGTAGTGTCCATCGCTAGCTACATGTGCATACCGTCCCAATAGAACTTTTCTTGTTTTGAGGCAGACCATTCAGAGACCCAATTTTCTTAACAAAGGCGCCAAGGTAACAACAGGGACTGATGGTCTTTCCAGTAGATTCTGAAGCAACTAGACATCCACATCCTCTGTCACACCATGTGCAGAAGGCACCCTGCAATGGATCCTTGACCTGAACATAAAGACCCAAAACTATAAAACTTACAGATGAAGAAAGTTCTAGAAAAAGAACTTACAATCCAAGAAGATGAACAACCCGATTAAAAAGAGGGCCGGGTGTTTGAGCATACACGCCAGAAAGGAGGCATTAGTGGCCAGTAAGCTCATCAGAAAACGTCTGGTATCACCGGCATCAGTAACATGCCCCTCAAACCATGAGGAGATTCTCCTGGGCCGTAGGAGGGTGGACACCAGCAGGGGGTGAGGGTGTAGTCGCAGCTCAGATGCATGGGAGGATGACGCATTAGGGTTGCTTCGGGAAAATGGCAACTTCTTATTAAACATTCACCGTCCCTAGGACCAAGCAGTTCCACTTCTACGTATCTTTTACTGGTGAGAAGTAAAAACACGTCCACTGAAACACTGGTACAAGGGTCTTCATAGCAGCTTCAGTCTTGCTGTCTGACCAGGGAAACAGCCCGGGTTCCGTCCGCGGAGAGTGGGTGAGGACACGGTGATGTGTCCATTCAGAGGAACACACCTCGGCCACAGAAGAGACAGACTCCTGACCACAGGACCCGCGTGCCTTGTAAAAGCAGTGTGTGGAGTGGAACAAGCCGGACACAGGGACGCATGCTACTTGGTCCTATATCTCAGCTTCTAGAACACGTCGGACGAGCTGTGTGGAGACAAACCTCAGCCGTGGTTCTCTCTGAGGGTGGGGGTGGGGGGACTGAGCAGGACGGGTGGGAGTAAGCTCCCGGTGATGAAACCTTCAGTTACCACAGGTGCCAGACTCACACAGGTCTCCCCATTGGGCACAGCTCCCTGAACGGTGCCCTGAAGGTCAGTTGACCCCACTTTATGTTGAACTAGAGGCCCAGTGATGAAATTCGTGCACGGGTACGGCCCCTAGGCCTGGCCTGCAACAGGGCCATCTTCCCCACCTGCCGGTCGTCGGCTCTGCGACCCTCTGCCACCCACCCCCGGTTCCTTGTTCACCATTGGGTGATGGGAGCCTGCCGGTCGCGGGGAGAGACTGAGATGTGGTCAGTGCACCTCACAGCGACTGGTTGTGTGGTCGTTCTGGTCATTCTGCCATTAGGGTCAATTTGCATATTACCCTTCTGTTATATAGGATTATCTTAAAGAAAAAGTAGGGAGCCCTGGCCTGTAGCTCAATGGTTAGAGCACTGGCCGTGCACCTAAGGGTAGCAGGTTCAGTTCCCAGTCAAGGGCATGTACCTGGGTTGCAGTTCAATCACCTGCTTGGTTGGGGTCTGTGTGGAAGGCAACCAGTTGACGTGTGTCTCTCACATCAATGTTTCCATCTTCCTTCTTCCCTCCCTCCCTGCCTCTCTCCCTAGCCCTCCTTCTCTTCACTCTCTAGAAATCAATGGGGAAAACATCCTTGAGTGAGGATTAAAAACCTAGGTAAGGCTGAAACCGGTTTTGCTCAGTGGATAGAGCGTTGGTCTGCGGACTGAAGGGTCTCAGGTTCGATTCTGGTCAAGGGCATGTACTGTGGTTGCAGGCGCAACCCTGGTGGGGGATGTGCAGGAGGCAGCTGATCGATGTGTCTCTCTCATCAATGTTTCTGGCTCTCTGTCCCTCTCTTCCTCTCTGTAAAAAGTCAAAATATATTTTAAAAACAACAACAACAAAAAAAAAAAACTAGGCTCTTACATGAAAAAGAAAGAGGGGTTAAATCTCAAGTGTGTGACCCTTGGTGAGGCCACATTTCAGACGCAGGGGCACCCAGGCTGCCGACCTCTGGCCGTGCTCCCTCTGCTGTGTCCCCGGGCTTGTGTGGGTGCCCAGCTCACTGCCCCCAATGCTCGCTGCCCCCTCCCCCCTTCATGCATCCCCCTGGGAAAGGCCATCCCGTCAGCGGAGCTGTGTGTCATGAGGGAACTGGAGTGCTGCCAGGAAGGCGGGGGTGTTCCAGCTGGGGCTGGAGAGGGCAGTGGCGTTTGTGTGTGTGTGTGTGTATGGGGGGGGGGGGAGTAGTGTGTCTGTGGGCGTGGGTTCTGGATGCCCCTTCCCGTGGTCTCTCTGGGCCTCGGGTCTCACCGGTGTGAAGCAGAGGTTTGGTGTGAGTTGGAAAGTTTGTGAATTTCTTGCAATCTTCAGGCCACATCGCCATCCCCATCCCCATCACCCTCATCCCCAGCACCCTCTGCCGAGCCCCAGGGCGTCTGTCCTGTCTGTGGGTCTGAAAGCGACCTGTGTCATCTCCTGGCTCAAGTCCTGGCTGTTTACCAGCACTTTCCCACGTCCTCCCGCGGGCTCGGTGGCTGTGGCCAGGGCTGTTTCCTGCTGGCAGCTGCCCCTGCCCCGCACGGCGCCCATACCAGCCCCGCTCCTGCGGGTACCGGAATGGACGGACGGGTGGGTGGCCTCCGCTCCCGTGTCCTGGCGTCTCTGACTTGAGTTAGAGCTTTTCTTACTAAACGCACATTCTGTCCACGTGACTTAACACACGTTGCACAGTGTAGTTAGATATAAACGTCATTTTTGCAAGACACGATGATGTCAGAAGAATCTTACTAAAGCCTTTCCCTCAGGGCCTCTCCCTCCCCGGACTTTCACCCAGGCAGCACTTGTGACTTCTCTGGAAGGTGCTGCTCACAGTTTTGTTCCCCCGCCGACTCTGTCTCTGCTGCTCCCCTGTCCCTGCCCCACACCGGTCACTGGGGTGTAGCTCAGCTTGCCCAGGTGTTGTGTCCGCAGGCGGCTGGCTTTGGCTGGTGGGATGTTAGCAGCCGGGGTGCGAGCAGAAGCTTCACGGGGCCTGTGTGGTGCTCCTCGCCTCCCTCACGCCCGGAATGAAAGAGGGAACGAGACGGGAACCCAAACAGAGCCCCCCTTAGCCCAGCAGGCCCCCCTGAAGCTGGGGATCAGCAGCAACACCAGGGGCTGTTTGTTAGGCAGGAGCCACTGACCAGTGCTTCTGATTTCCAGCGTCATCGTCATATGCTTACGTCTCAGTTCCTCACCACGTGTGTCCCCTCCCTGCTCGGACCCCTCACCTGCTTTCTGGCCACCAGGACGGAGAGAGGCTGCCGTTCAGCTTGGGACTTTGGTGTGCGGCCCTTTGTTGGGTGAGGACAACCTGACCTGGGACGCAGCAGGGGACGGTGCAGCTCCTGGTGCGGGCCTGGCTGGCAGGCGTGGCTCGTCCTCACTGGGTGTCTTGGTCTGTTTCCAGCTCACCCATCCGGCCCGGGAGGACAGGCCCGCGGTGGAGAGAGCAGGACCCTGGCTGTCTGTGGGGCCAGAGAGGAGAGGGCCGACAGCCTCTTCTTGTCCTTGTATTCGGCCCTGATAGCCCCTCAGGCGCAGGGCTGACTGTCAGGCGGGCCTCCGGAAGGGGTGGGCAGCCGGCTCGGGCCTTCTTGGGAGCAGGTACCCCAGGCCTGGTGCTCACAAGGTGGCAGCTGCCCGGGAGCCTGGGGAGCGGTTGGGCTCTTTGGCAGGCAGGGGTCTGCTTGGCCCTCGGACCCTGCACTCAGTCCCGGCTGGAGACAGTCATTCTAAGACCCACGCGGGGCTGTGCACGCAGCAGAGGAGTCTTTTATGGCTGAGGTCGTGCGGGGAGGGGGAAGAAGCTGCAGAGCGTTAAAAATAGAAGGCTGTAATTAGCCCGGTGGGTTTGTTCCAGAAGGCAGCGATTACTACGGCAACCACACAGCCACGTTTTCGGGACCGCCTCCCTTCCGTGGACTCTGACTCTTTAGCAACGGTGACCTGCTACGTGTCCACGGGCAAGTTCATGTGAAGGAGTTACACATACATTCACTCACCCACAAACCCAAGCGTGTGCTTTGGCATGTCAACACTCATTTAACTTTTTTTAAAAAAATGAAAATACTGCAAAAAATAGATGTGCCGTGTGCATGGGAAACATTACAATAACGAGTTACAGTACAGGAGCTGACTCTTTCACATGCTCACAAGCTGTGCTCCTCCTTTTAGGTGTGGCCTGGCCGTGTCCTGCAGGCCAAGGCCGCGGGTAACCAGGAGAGCGTGCTGGGGGAGTGGCTGAGTGAGCAGGGAAGTAGGCCTGAAGTTCTTGGCCGGAGAGCTGGCTGTGTTTAAGGGGTCGAGGACTTGCTGGATTCCATGTATCACGTCTCACCGGGTACCGGGTGGCTCCGGGGAACACGGGGAGCTGCTGTGGGTGGGGATTGCTTTGGCCTGGATGTCATGCTTACCCACAGACCGGTGCCATCAGGGGGATGCGTGCGGAGGCGTCCTGCAGAGCCCAGGGGCGCCTGGGGTGGGACCAGCACAGGGCAGGGGTGGGGGGCAGGAGGGGACGGGAGAGGGTCTCTCTAGGGGCAGGGGAGGTGTGCATGTGGGTAAGAAGCCATCCTTCCTGCCTCTGTTCTCAGAGGAGGCGATCGTTGTGTTGACTGGGACGTGAGTGGGGATGCAGGCCCGCAGGAGTCCAGGGGTGAGAACACTGGCCGGGGAGGGAGAGGGGTCGGGGACCCCACTCACTGTGGTGGGCTGTCATCTTAGCACCAGAAAACTGCACTTTGGAAACCTGCATTCCCGTTGCTCTTTGTATTTTTAATAAACTTCCCCTTGGTTTTCTGCAGCCCTAGTGGTCTTCACAGCCTCTGCCAAGAGCAGCGGCGTTGGCTTATGCCCAGGGGAGAAGAGGAAAGGGACTGTGATCCAGGATCGGATGTTGAAGGGCGTCACGGACGTCCGAGTGAAGAGAAGAAGCCTCCAATGGAAGGGGAATCTTGGAGGAAAGAGGGGGAACCCCGGAGATGAGTTAGAAAAATGCGCTCCTCCAGCCCCATCTCCTCCTGACCGCTCTCTGCCTGGGCCTCGGAGGCCTTTGCACTTGGCCTTGGGAAGGACACTGTTCTGTGTTCTTGACAGCCGTCTGCACGCTGCCCCGGGAGGCGGCCTCTCAAGCCGCCTGCCTCCAGCGCCCCCTTTGGTTGTGACTCCGTAAGCAGTTTCTCAGCGCGCTCTGCCGGCCTGCAATGGCAGGACCCCGGCCCCTTCGGCCTGAGCTGGGATCGCTGACATTTAAGCACGGGAGCCAGCGCTGCCACCTCAGAAAGCGGAGCCGAACTCCGCCGTCCCTAAACCGAGAGGATTATGTCAGCGGCGGGGCCACATGCCCGAATTCCTGCCACTTGAGTGGCGAGGGCATGTGCATGCCTTTATAAGGCCAGCACCCGGCCAGGGATAACCACAGGTGGACGTGCCCCAGAAGACGGGCACTCTTTCTAAAAATAGCTACCCCACGCCCACTGATCGTGTCTGTGTGCCTGGCAGGGCGGCCACGCAGGGATGGGGGCCCCGGGGAGGCTCTGCGGGAACAGAGCGGTGGGCCAGCTCCCAGCAGCCCCGCGCTCGGGACCCTGACGTGTGAGGCTGCCGGGTGTCTGTGCAAACAGGGTGGCCAACAGCTGCCGGATGCTTGTAGCAAGCAGAGCGAGGCCATCACTTCTGCAGATGGGAGCAGACCTCTGGGACGGTGTCTACGGCGATGAGGCTGTTGTCAGTGTTACCGGCAGGTGCAGGGGATAAGCCCCAGGACCTCGGTTGGTTCTGGTGAAGGTTTACCAGTGGTGGTGCCACGGCAGGGAAATCAGGGGAGTCCATTGTCATCTATTGATGTCTCCATCTGCAATGGCGTGCTCTGCTTTTCTTCTCCTCAAAGCACACACATCACCCTCCGCAGAAGCACACGTGTTCACCCCCTCGCCCTCGTGGGACATGAGCCCGGCGCTGGGCTCCCAGGCCATCCTGAGCATCCTCGGACCCCGGGCCCAGAGCGGTGCTGGCAGTGGGAAGTTCCCAAAGAAAGTTTGTCGAATGAGTGGATGGTAGACCAGATATCTCAGAGGGAGAGCTTTGTGCTCCTTCTCACCCCCCTGAGGGGACCTACTCACGGGAGCAGGGAATCTCCAGGAGAATGTGCGTGGCTTCTGTCTGCCTCGCTGCCTCCCGGGACACAACGGGAGATGCACACCTGCAGCTGTGGGTTGTAGACTCCGACCCTCGTCCTTGGGGTGAACCCATCCATGGGTTCCAGCGCCCCCATCACACTTCCCTCGTTTTCCCCTCAAGGCTCTCGCCCTCTCGTGCCGCTGACTCAGCAGGAACCCTCCAGTTCTAGGCCAGCTCAGCTCCGCTTCCAGGACACGGAATTGCTTCTGCCCCGATGCCACCCACCCGGATCTTTGCTGACTCCCAGCTCCCAGGGTCTTGGGGCCACTTCCCTGCTCCCCTAGTGGCGGGTGCAGATGCTTACTCGGTGGGGGTTTAGTGGGCACCTGCCCTGTGCCAGGCCCCGGTGGAGTGGAGGAGGAGGGAAGGCGAAGGTGGCCCAAACCGAGATGGAAAGGCCCTGAGGGTTCTGGGTGCACTGGCCCTCCATGGAGCTGGAAGTGATGGCGTCTTTATTGGGCGTCAGTGGGGTCATGGCTGTGAGGAGAAGGTGACTTCTTCAGGGAGTCACCTCAGGTTGCTTCTGATCAGCTCGCTAAGCACAGCTACGCCCTGAGCATTGGCGGCTGGTGGTGGTGGGCCCCGAACATGGATCTGATTTCCTTTGGGCCATGTGCTTCATGTAGATGATAACATTTCTTAAACCTTATGGCGGTGCTCTTGCTCCCTCATGTACGCTATTTCTAGAAGGGTGAGGAAGAGGGCTCAGATCTCTGCCTCCGGTGAGAAATGGCCAGCACCCCTTCTGCAATGTCCACTCTCCCAACTGGGGGGTTTTCTTCCACGTCAGCCGTAGTCTGAGAGGATGAAGACAGGAGTCAAAAGCGTGTTCAAACATCATAAGTTTCTCCATATTAACAACAACGTTTAATGCTTATGTCACCGTGGGGGTCTTGGCTCTTGAGTGCCACACGCAGGAGATTAGTTGCCTTGTTTTGTTTTTTTGGTTTAACCTGATGGCTCTTTCTCACAGTTTTCTGAACATGGCGCTGCTCTGCTTCCTGGACTGGGAGACAAATGGTTCTGATGAGTCCTGAGCGAGGCGGGGTTTTGAAATCTTGCTCTCTGACGACGCGGCTGCTCAGAGGCACATTGGCCAGTGGAGAGAGCTCTGGGGTTCCTGTTCGCCCGGAACGTGGCTGCAGTGGCTGTGAGCGGTCGGTAGGCTCACGGGGCCTCAGAACCCCGTGGAAGGCAGAGGAGTGCCCTCCTGAGGCCTGGGGAGGAGTGGGCTGGACACCCGGTGTTCTAGCTTCCTGAGTGCTGTGCACCAAGTGGGAGATGCTTCTTAGGTTTCTCTCCAGAGCCCCTCCCGAGAGCGGAGCCTCCTGCCCACGTTTGTGTCCTCTCCCCTCTCCCCGGGGAACCCTGCACTTTGGTTTACCTTCTGCTTGTCAGGATCCAGGGGCTCAGTACAGCTCAAACAGTAACGAGCGTAGAGATGGTTTTATTGTCAGAGAATTGGCAATCGTGGCATTTGTGGCCTTTCCGCCGAGTGTTTTAAGTGGGAGGGGCCTTGGCTCGCCTGTAGGTGGCTGGAGATGATTGGTTTGGCTCTACCAAGGCATCACGTTGGGCCTGAGGTGTGTGTTCACACTAGAGGCCCCGGGCGCAGATCAGGGCCGATTGGGGCCTTCTGGCTGCCAGCTGGGGCCTCCCTTCCCCAGCTGCGGACCACTGGCTGGGGCCTACCTTTGTTCCCCGCCACCCCCTGGTGGTCACTGCATGTCATAGCGAGCAATCGAACCTCAGGTCTCTCAGTAAAACTCCGAGGGGACAATTTGCACATTAGGCTTTTATATATATATAGACAGTCCTCTGATTGCGTTGGACTTCATGTATGTTGTTTTGTGGTTACATCACCATCTCCCATTTATTTTTTAAAAAAGTTCTGTTATTTTGACATGTATATATGTGCTTTTTTTTTGTTTTGTTACTTATTTACAAGTAAAGGTCAGGAATTGTTATCTTTATTTTATTTTATTTATTTTTTTTTTTACTGTTTCACTTCATTATTGCTCCATGTGGGTGACGTAGGTGCTTATGTAGGTGGGTTCTGACTTAAGGTGAAAATGGTGTTACAGCGTGCGGTAGGAACGGATCTCCGACTAACCAGAGGAGCATGGGTGGCTGTAAGGTGGGACAACTTTAACATCCCCTTAGGAGTCCCTGAGAAGGGTCCCTGAGGGGCCCGTTTTTCTCTCCTGCCCGGCTCCGCGGCCCTCCCGGCCTGAGCATCCTCACTGCTCCCGCAGGGCCGGGCTCCGGGCCAGAGGGCAGGCCCTGCCCGGTGACCGCTGGCAGCCGGTCCTCTCTGCGGCCCGAGGCTGGGCTGGCGGGGGTTCGGGTGGAGGGGCCCGGGGCGGAGGCGCCAGGTCCGGCCCTGGGCCACTTCGGGCAAGTTCCAGTCCCCCTGCGCCTGTGCCCTCTCCAGCGGGCGCCTCGAAGGCTGCCCTGCAGGCGGGGCCTTGGGAGGTGCTCGCACCCATCTCGGCTGAGGTGACCCCGTTTCCTGCGGGGCCGCTCTCTCCGGTCCTCGGTGGCGGAGAGAAACAAGCCGCCCCCGCCGCCCGGGAGCCCAGCCAGGCCAGCGCACGGCCAGGGCCGGGGGTCCAGGGCGGCTGTCCCGGCGGGGACCGGGGAGCCGGCTGCGGGCGCCCCAGCCCCTGCTCCGCGGGCGCCCCGCCCCATGCCGGAGCCCCGCCCCCATACCTGAGCCCCGCCCTCCATGCCGGAGCCCCGCCCCTCAGGTCGAAGCCCCGCCCCATGCCGGAGCCCCGCCCTCATACCAGAGCCCCCCATGCCGGAGCCCCGCCCCATGCCGGAGCCCCGCCCCCATACCTGAGCCCCGCCCTCCACGCCGGAGCTCCCGCCCATGCCGGAGCCCCGCCCTCAGGTCGAAGCCCCGCCCCCATGCCGGAGCCCCGCCCTCATACCAGAGCCCCCCATGCCGGAGCCCCGCCCTCATACCAGAGCCCCCCATGCCGGAGCCCCGCCCCATGCCGGAGCCCCGCCCTCCATGCCGGAGCCCCGCCCTCCATGCCGGAGCCCCGCCCTCCATGCCGGAGCCCCGCACCCCGCAGCTCTGCCCCGGAGGCCGTCCTATGTGCCACGCGGAAGAGGAGACGCTGGTGGGGCTGCTCTCGCGAGAAGACCCTCGCGGGGCGGAACCAGCGGCCTGGAGGCGGAGCGTGGAAGAGCCCGTTGGCGGAGGGAGACCACGTGACAAGGCGTCCGCGGCCCCCATTGGCCAGATGCTCCAGAGCCACGCCCCGAGGCGGTGCCGCGAGCGGAGACGTGTCCTCACGCGCCCTTGAGAGGGCCGTTCGGGGCCTCCTGGCGGGGACCCGCCGCGGTGCGCCCGGCCCCTCGGTCCTCCGCAGCGGGGGGGGGGTGGACGTTCCCGAGGATGCCCGGCGAGGGTGCCCGTGCGGGAGCCCGAGGCGGGCGCTGGCCGCTGGGGGCACCGTTGCGGGAAGGTGCGTCGAGGCCCAGCCCGCAGGCTCCAAGCCCAGCCCCCGCCCCCACTTGCTTTCCCCTCTGGTCCCGGGGACGCGGATCGGACCTCAGCACCACCCGCCTCCTGCCCCGCCCTCCCACCGCCGGCTCCCCCGGCGGATCTGCAGTGAAACCTCGCGGTGACTCACAGCTGCAGACGTTTCCTTCCTGGCGGAGGCGGCAGGCTGCTGCTGGCTCACTCCCTAGGCTGCACAGTCAGAGCGGTACCTCCCGAGTGAACTCACGGGGCAGCCCGCTCAGGATCCCCACCAGCCCCGCCCGAAGAGACAGACCCCTTCCCTCTTCCCCCGCTTCCCCCTCTCCCCCCGCTCCCCCCTCTTTCCCCTCTCCTCCCTCTCCCCCCTCTTCCCCCTCTTCCCCTCTCCTCCCTCTTCCCCCTCTTCCCCCTCTTCCCCTCTCCTCCCTCTTCCCCCTCTTCCCCCTCTTCCCCTCTCCTCCCTCTTCCCCCTCTTCCCCCTCTTCCCCTCTCCTCCCTCTTCCCCCTCTTCCCCCTCTTCCCCTCTCCTCCCTCTTCCCCCTCTTCCCCCTCTTCCCCTCTCCTCCCTCTTCCCCCTCTTCCCCCTCTTTCCCTCTCCTCCCTCTTCCCCCTCTTCCCCCTTTTCCTCCTCTCCCCCCTCTTCCTCCTCTTCCAGCTCTGCAGCTCCCGGCACAATGTGACACCCACTCAGAGATCTGCAGAGCACAGGGCACCCTGCCCCTGGGCTCACAGTCTAGAAGGGGAGAGAGAACAGACCCTGCAGGTCCTATAGTGCGGCGTGCGCAGCTTCCACCAGTGTGTGTGTGTGTGTGTGTGTGTGTGTGTGTGTGTATCTCCATGTCACCCTGGAAGACTGGGACTCCAGGGGCTGTGAATCACCGCGGGTCACACAGCTGGTATGTGGCAGAGTTGGGATTTGAATCCAGATCCTCTGATCCCAGAATTCGTTCCCAGCCCAGTCTTCCCACTCAGCCAGGAGCACAGGAAGGTAGGGGCCAAAGCTATTGACTTGGCCTGTGGGGCTCCAGCACTGCTGTGTGGGGCCCCGGAGAAGGCCTTTTAGCCAAAGCAGACCTGGTAGATGTGGAGGAGGAAAAAGCATTTCAGGCAAATGGAACAGCATCTGCCGAGGCACTCGGCACAGAAGAACGAGGTGAATTCGGTGGACTCAGACCCTCTGTGCCGTTCCAGTGTCCTTTCTGTGCTGGACTCTTACGCTTGGAACCTCCGGTGTCCGGTGCATCTAGAGCTCAGAGTTTCCCGGCTGCCACACCCGGCCTATCCTTCTGAGTGGGGGTCTCTGGTTTTAAAGATCCCACCCCCCTCCATCCCCACAATCCCATATTCTTGCAAGAACCCGGGCTTCAAAGACCGGACTGTCTTACGGAGCTCCTTCTCGCATCTATTGCTTTGCCAAACCAGAGCAATTTCCAACCAGAGGGAGAAAAACAGCACATTCGTTTTGATAAGTTTCAGGAGAGGAGCAGGAAGAATCATCTCTGTTCTGTCTTCTTTTTGGAAGAGTTGCAAAGGGTTTCTTTCCGTGGAAAACACAAAACCTTCCCAGGCCCTCTGCACTGTATGCCTCTCCTCTCTGAGCCAGGCTGACACTCTTAGAATGGGAGTCCCGGACTGGGTCCCACCCTTCTCTTTCCTCCAAAGCACCTTGCTCACCCTGCCCAGCACCAGCACTCAGGACCCACCTGCTGGTGGCTTCTCGAATCCCTTCCATTGGGACCTTCTGCTGCTTCATTTCTCCCTCGTTCCGATCTGCGCCCGGTTGGTTGGAAGGGCTTCTTGGCGCAGGTCGGTATCCTGTGCTGAGTGTGTTTGGTTTTCCTTTGTACGTTGTTGGGAAGCTCATTCAGATTCCTTGGGTTGGAAAACACACCCTGGCTTCCTGTTCCAAAGTACGCTGACAGAGCGTGCCTGGGCTGGTGCCGTCATGGATGTCTACTCGCTCACTCGCACGGATACAGGTGTGGGCCCCTGGCTTGGCCTCAGCAGTTTCCATGCATCACTGAGTTCAGTCCAGCTTCGGAGCGTACTAGTGAGATATGGAGAGTGTGGGGTGGCTTTGTGGAGAGACAAGAAATTACAAATTGTAAAACAAAAATGGCACAAAAAACTACTATGTGGTCCCGCTTCAGGTCCCTTCCCAGAATCCTCCTCTCCGCTCTCTGTCCAGCCTCTTTCCCGAGCAGATCCTGATCGGTTGAAATCACGTCTCAGGAGCAAGCACTCCAGCCCGTCCTCCCCAGCTGGGGTGCCCAGCTAATCAAAGCTCCTAGGGGTCCTGGCTTCTGCAAAGGCTCAGTGATCACCGGTCACAGACTCTCTTTCCCTCGGTCCGTCACACGTGTAGAATGTGAATGGCATGTGTACCCTGGCTGAGTCTGAGCAGCGGACACCCTGTGATCCCAACTCTAGCTGCTGAGTCACTCTCTTCCCAGGAGGCCGAGCCTCTCTGGAAATGGCGCTTGTGTGCACGATTCACCGCCCCTTACCCACAGCCCTAAACCCCAGAAAGCAGCAGACCCGTTGGGTAGCAAACCCTTGGCTCTGTGTGGTCTCTACTGGTCTGTGTGCTTGGCTGCAGGTACTGCTGTGGATTTCACCAGGCCTGCTAGGCAATCCCAGGTCTGTGTGCCGCCTTCTCTTTTGGAAACTGGAACGTTCTGGGTTGCAGAGCACCCCAGCAGTTTGGATAAGGGGTTTTGGACCGTTCCACTTGGATGTCTGTGGATGCACTGAGCACAGCAACTGCTCAGCGTGAGACCAGCACTGTGCCTGAGTCCATGCAGGTCCCTCTGGAGACCTCCCCGAGTGACGGAATGGGGGTTTGCAAATTCACACGGCTGCTCGGATTTCCATGTGCCTGAACAACGTGCTCACCAGTGATGCTGAGTCCCTCACGGTCCTTCCATCAGCTTAGCCCACGCCCTGAGAAGTCTGTGGATATCGTTGTGTTCTCTGATAGTTTTGCCCGAAAGTTTTCCCGTCCATCCAAGGCCCTTTCTCATCTGGAGCAGTGTCTTTGTTCTCTGTTGAACTTGCTCTCAAGTCTTTTCTGACATGCCCACAGCCCCATGATCCGACGGGGTTCCTCAGGAGTCATGGAGGCGGCCTCCAGCTGCAGCGCCCCCTGCCGACAGCGGTTCCGGGTCAGAAGCCAGGGCGGGCGGGCGGGCGGGCAGGCGGGCGAGCGAGCGAGCGGGCGGGCGGGCGCTGGACAGGACCTGGGTGAGCTGAGGATGACAATGCGCGGCTCTTTCACACGTGTGTGGGCATTTAAGATGCAAACTTCACATTTACAGTATCGGGGTCCTCCGATACGTATTGAGAGGAGAGCCCCACCATGTTTATACTGAACTGGGGGTGTGTGCTAGGATCTCCAAACTCCTCGCCCACCCACCTCTCAGCTCTGGCCCTCACACTCCATCCCTGGAACCCCTGAGGCAGATGCTGACTGGTGACCTTGGGTGTCTCCTCCAGGACCTATGGCCCCCTGGGTCTTGCCAGGGTCTTCCTTCCGCGGAGCCACCCCTTTGCCTGCTGCTCACGGTGGGGTGGGGTGGGGTGAGCCCCTAAGGTCTCCCGCCCGACTTCCCCACTGCTCTGTCTTGAAGGATGGGCTTGGGGGACACGAGGCACGCTGGAGTTCGCTCCCGGCACAGATGGGACACCAATGCCAGTTCCATGTTCCTCCCAGCCACGGTGAAAACGCACGCACAGCAGCCTCTCCAGCGGCTCCCTGGCCCGGGCCTCTCCCAGGCGCTCGCATCTGGAGAGCTGCGGGCCCACCTAGTGGCCAGCGGGGGGTAGCGGGCATTTCCTGTATCTCCTGCTGGGCAGAAGCCTGGCAATCTGACCTGGGCCCAAGCAGTGTCAAGGCCAAGTGTGTATGTGTGTGTGTGTGTGTGTGTGTGTGGGGGCATGTGTGTGAGATGATGGGGCCATGGCAGTGTGTGTGCCGGGGCAGTGGTGGGCTGAGAGAGGAGGGGACCCTTAGATCCCCACGCAGACCATGGGCACACGGACACGTTCCCCTCACGCCGAATGGGGCGCATGCAGCTCTGCTGAGCTCTCACGTCACCATCCTGGCAGAGCCCCTGCGCCCGGCACCGGTGCAGCCTCTGTCCTGGCCGGCTCTTAGGTGGGTGCCACGCGGGGCCAGGCTTTGGGGTGGGGCAGTCTGGGCTGGGCTCCGGGGTGTGTGGAGCCTCGTTCTTGTTGGTGCACAGCTGGGCCCTGAGAACTCTCCAGAAGCGGAGGGCTGCTGATTTCCGTCAGCCCCCCAGGCCTTTTCAGCCTCATGTGCATACACTTCCGATTTCAGGGGCCGGATTAGGAACATGAGGGGACTTCAGGGAGGGAATGGCGACTCTGAAAATGCCCAGAACGTCCTCCTCGGTGCGATGAGCAGGAAGCTGCCAGTGAAGTAACTGGAAGTGGCCGCCCGGTTCCCCCGTCAGCGCCACTGACGCTCTCAATTCGGGTGACAGCCGGCTCCACAGGCAGGCCCCTCGGACACAGTCATTTCACAGGGAGACACTCCGGAGCCTCCCTCAGCTAACGGCTCTGGGTGTGTGGAGACCTTGGCTTCGGACACCTGCGGGGGCTGGACGCGTGTGGGGGCGCAGCAGGTTGCCCTGGGCAGACATGTGGTCAGAACGTGGACCAGAATGCTGGCTCCTCTGCTGTCAGTTGAGGGCGAGGGGCAGCTTCCTACAGCGTGCTGAGCCTCAGTGTGCTGGTCTCTAAAATGGGCGGAACCGAACCTAGCTCAGCTGGTGCTGGGGGTGTTGATGGGATGAGGCTCTGTGTTTTTGTTGCTGTTTTTGGTGGGAGTAGGGCTGAGTGAACTGTGGGGAGGACGCCTCAGTGGGGGTTGCCCACCTGGAGAAAAGGCCGCCTTCTTTGAACACACACACACACACACACACACACACACACACACACACAGACACACACGCATACACATGAACACACACAATCACACAAGCGTACACATCACACACACATGCACGTACACACACGCACACACACGCAGACATATACACACCTACACACACACACACATACACAGGCACATACACAAACAGACACACACATACACATTCACACACGCGCACACATACACACGCACACACAGACACACGAAGCCAAAGCCATATCAGTTTTTTTTTATTGTTCCAGTCAAAAAAAGGAGGAACACCTCAATATGTAAATAGTTTCCCTAACACAGCAAGTTCTTAAAGATACAGGTTGTATTCTAAAAAATAATTTGGCATTGTAATGATTTCTCAATACATAGCTTGTGCTTTTGCATTTGGCATGCTTTCCTCTCCTCGTCCGTGCACAGACGTATGAAGAGTTGAGCAAAGGGAGTTACAAAAGGACCAGGTGGGTCAGGAGCAAAACCCATATGGGGGCCCTGCCTGCTTTCCTCTTCTTCTTCTTCTTTAAAAAAAAAAAAAAAAAAAAATATATATATATATATATATATATATATATATATATATATATATATATATAATTTTATGGACTTTTTACAGAGAGGAAGGGAGAGGGATATAGAGAGTTAGAAACATCAATGAGAGAAACACATCAATCAGCCGCCTCCTGCACACCCACCACTGGCACTGAGCCAAACCAGTTTCGGCTGTTTGGGATTATTTTTAAAGATCAGGCCTGAAGACCCAGGAGCCTTTAAGCACATGGGTGGGCTTGTGAATGCATCTGCTCTGCCTCTCCTGCCCCGCCGGTTCCTTAGCCCGGAGCCTGAGTCCCCTACAGTCTCACCCCAGCTTTCAAAATGCACATTTTATTGAATTCTCTGATTAGCCACCACCCACCCCACCCCGCCCAGGCTGGCCTCGGCACCACCAGGCTCGCTGTGTGTGTGTGTGTGTGTGTGTGTGTGTCTGTGAACCCTCTCCCTGGCTGGCCCCTCAGGCGGAAAGGAAGGCTCTGTCTTGGCTCTCCATCCCCCAATCCCACCCAGCCTTGGGGACCCTCAGGAAACACCCCTTCCTCCCCCAGAAACCATGGTGACGGCGTGTGCGGAGGCTGACCTGCCGTCTTTCCATTTCAGAACGGTTGTCATAGCCCCTTAATTGGTCGCCTTGTTCTGAGGCCTGAGTCAGTGCACTCCCCGCACCCCTCCGGTCCTCCTCGGTGCTGGCTACTGGGCTGTGGTGTGGCCTGAGGCCCTGGGCCCGGAGCTGCCCCCGGGGGAGAGCTGGCGGCCGGGAGGCTGGCGAGGACTAGGCCGCTGGTCCTCCGAGTCCTCCCAGCCACCTGCCAGGACGGCGTGTGCGGAGTGAGGGGAGCGGACGCGGCCAGCCAGCGCCGATGGAGAAGGTAAGCCGGCACCAGCCGGCTCTCACCAGTGGCGGTCTGTGCTTGTCTGGTTTTCCGGGCGCTTGGACCCCTGAGAACAGAAACACGTGTGCGCGCCTGCTCCCAGCTTCGGCGAGCTGCATGCTCCTTGAACACAAAACATTTCACTTCTCTGGGCTGCAAGCATTTTATCAAAAACCCGAGTTCCTACAAGAACTTCCTGGCGCGGAGCAGAAGAGCAGGTGTGTGCGCCCCGTCTCTTTTTAGGAGGTGGGCGTGGGAGTGGGCCCGGGGCCGGGGACACCAGCCCGCACCCCAGAGGCTCCGCTTGCTGAGCCGGGCCTGGGAGCGGCTTACAAAGCTCCCGACAGCTCCGTGTGGAGGTGAGAAAGGAACGTCCCGGCCATGGAAACATGAATGTCTACACACATGCAGCCCTCACACCGGAGTCAGACCCCGCGCTAACGAAGACGTAACCGCTTAGGCATCCTGTGGGTTTAACCTAGGCCCGTGGAGGGCAAGCTCATTCGTCCACAGAGCCAGGAAGCAACAGGACAACGACTGAGATTTCTTTTGAGACAATTTCTTTGGAGAGCCAATTTTTTTAAACTTAAACTTCCTCTAACGCCACTTCTTCAACATAGACTCGCCCAGGCCGTGGTATTTTGTGGAAGAGCCACACTCAAGGGGCCAAAGAGCCGCATGTGGCTCGAGAGCCGCAGTTTGCCAACCACGAGCCTAGAGGTTTGCTTCGGGGAAGTGGACTGGCTCCAGGTGAAGGGTGTTGCCAGCTGCCTGCTGGAGCCGCCCTGAGCCACAGCCCTGGTGGGAGGTGGGGGGACCATCACACAGAGACACCAAGGTTGTGCGTTTGATCCCTGGGCAGGGCACATATGAGAACCAAACAAGGAAATCAGGTTTAAAAAAAGTATCTGTAATCATTTTAAACCAGTGGTTCTCAACCTTCCTAACGCTGCAGCCCTGGAATACAGCTCCTCATGTGGCGGTGACCCCCAATTGTAAAATTGTTTTCGTTGCTACTTCATCACTGTAATGTTGCTACTGTTATGAATCGTGATGTAAGTATCTGTGTTTTCTGATGGTCTGAGGCTCCACAGCTGTGCTCCCCACACACGTTCAGACAACTCAGATGTCAGAACCGCTAGCAGGGTCACATAAGACCATCGGAAAACACAGGTATTTACATCACGATTCATAACAGTAGCAACATTACAGTGATGAAGTAGCAACGAAAACAATTTTACAATTGGGGGTCACCGCCACATGAGGAGCTGTATTCCAGGGCTGCAGCGTTAGGAAGGTTGAGAACCACTGTTTTAAATCTCTTTGGCTTGTCGGTAGGCTCATTATTGGAACTTAACAAGAACATAATAAAACTGTGGAACTATTTGGGGGCCAGTTTTAATCTTTTAGGCAGAGCTGAGTGATTAATACGGGCAGCTCTTTGGACACATGTTCGAGTTTGGCTTTGGGATCTTTTAAAAAAGATGAACGTGATTTGGGTGGGAAATGACGGCTTAAAGAACAGCTCTTTTCAGGAGCAGGTTAGCCGCTGAAGGAGATGCCATCCTGGGAAGAGAGGGCAGGAGTATCCCGCATGTGGCGTGCTGAGTGAGTGCCTGTTTGCCTGGGCACTGCCGGTCGCCTCGGCTTCCCCAGGCCTGCAGGTGGAGCGGCCTGGCAGGTCCTGGGGAGCCAGGTACCATGGGTGCTAGGCTCTCTCCCCGGGCGCAGTCTGTGCAGACGGTGGTGGTGGGGATTGGGGGAAGTGGATTGGGGGAATGATGACCACTTTGCCAGCACAGGCAGGCATCTGTCATCATTCTGGACCCCTGGAAGGGGGGAGCTCCCCATTGTCCCGGGGTGCTCTCTGTCAGACACGGGCCCCCCTGGCTGAAGAAAGAACCCAGGGCCATCTTCGGCAAGCCCCTCGCCACTCGGGACAAGAAGAGTCCTCTGCAGCAGTCCAGCTGGCCTCGGGCACAAGCCCTCCCTGGCCCTCTGCGGAGCGTGGGCCCTCCGGTGCCTCCGGGGCAGGAACAAACGCTTTCCCATCGTTGGCCTCGGCTGGTCAGACTGCGGACACAGTCGGGTTCCGTTGAACCTGGGGGTGGACAGGAAGACGGCAAGAGGTGGGGGCAGCCCCAGGAACAGGTCCTCGGCTGCTGCTCGAGGATGGCATGGGCACTCAGGAGAGGGTGCCGGGAAAGACACCCCCTGGGGGTGAGCAGAGGGTGGGGGTGCAGAGGGAGGGAGCAGGGTCAGACCGGCTGGCGAGATGGCTGGGGTCGTCGACGAGCCAGCTGAGTGCGTGCGCAGGGCATCATGGGACCCACAGTGGAGATTCCTGGAGTTTCCAGAATGAGACGTGGGAAGGGGAACAAAGGCTACAATCGCACAGGAAAAGGAGGACATGTTTGCATCTCCTTACGCTCACTCCATTTGTGCGTCAGACTCTCAGTGTGGGGGAGGGCAGCGCTGTGCACGGGGCCTCAAAGGGTCACCTTGAGTTCCTCCCTCACCCAGGCGGGTGTTCTGTGGGGTCAAGAGTGCTGGCCAAGGTCAGCTTCAAAGACGCAGGGTTCCCGGGAGACATTTCGGGGGGGTGGCAGGGGGTGGTGGTGGTGGAGGGATTATTGTTTAAATGGGCAGGAACCAGGCCTGGAAGGAGAGGCTCACCCAGAGAAGTGGGCATGGCCACGCCCTGGATGACCCTTCC